>VZTL01041915.1:0-35519 GCA_013400535.1 Scopus umbretta | reverse complement strand
TTTTTTTTTTTTTTAATTCCAGCCAGCTACAGCTCTTGATAAGCCCACGTTTGCCTATGCCAAACAGCACCACCAGTCCCATCCTGCTGCTGTTGTGCTTGAGCACTTTTGTTCTCTTCACCTTTATGACTCCTGAGGGCAAGAGGAATTATCTCTTCATGGGGGAAGAAGGCATGAATGCTTCCATGTTTTCCCAGAATTGCACTGTGTAAAACTTTCACCTTTCAACGACACTACTCCTCAGTTTGCCAGTTCTAGGAGCAGGTGCTGGAAGTGGCCCTCGGCACACCCCTCAGCATCCTCAGGCTGCTGTCTGCAGCCAGGGCTGCTCCAGAGAAGCTCCCACAGGGCAGGAGGAACAGCTGCGAGCAGGGAGAGAAGCTGCCTGTTTAAGTCTTTCAATTTGTGAGTGACTTGGGGCCAGGGTCTGAGAGTGTCTGGTGGCATCCACCTCCCTTTGGCGGTCAGGGCACCTCGCCATGCCCTGTGAGAGTTCAGTTGCTCTTTCCGTGCAGTGGGAGCACCTGCACTGGGATGTCACCAGGGTGAGCACCTGTGCCACAGCATTTGGGCAGCATGGCCATGTTTTAGGCAGAGTCACCACCCTGGTTTGCCCTCCCTCTGGCTGGGTTTCTGGCATGTTGATAGTAGTCAGAAGGTTTGTTCCTTCCATGCCCCCAGCCATCTCGCCAAGCACCACCCACAAGCTCAAATCTCATAGTCCTTTACTTCACATGTGGCAAGTGACCAGCACAACTAGTGACTGTGGTTTTCTTCCTTTTTATCAGTACGAAGTTTAAGAAAGGATGCCAACATTCAACATAGAAAGTTGGATTATCGTTGCTTTGAATGGTCATCTTGTTTGCAAAGTCATGACTTCATACATGACCGTAATGTCTAAGGAATACATCTCTTGCTGATGAGATTGTAATAATTAAACTTCTAACATCCTTTGCAGAGCATTTACTATGGTGCGTACAGTGTTTTTCTACACTTTCAGCAACTTCATTACGCTTTACATTATGTCTGATTTTATACCTATCGAGTGTCCTGTTTTCATGGGATAAGGGGTGCCTTCAACATACAGTGAAGTTAGAGGAGCTACAAGCATCTGGATTGTCTAGATCTTTATTTTCTTTTTAATCATTGAACTCAAGTACAGGTCCACAGGTGTAACTGAGTGGCCAGCTCAGTCAGCCCCACTGATAACTCTGACACTGGCCTTGTTCTCAGTTCACCTGAATGCAGCTGCCCCAGTGTAACAGGAAAATATGGTGGCACCATATTGCAAAAGAAACTGCAAAAGAAACTGGAGCAATGTGAAAAATCTCCAAGACATGTCAGTACTTTATCTTCTGAATGGTTGCTTCCTATTCTGTAGAAGATTATGTAGTCTCAGTGGTTTTTTTAAAAAAAAAACTTCAGGTTTCTACTTTAAAATCTCCCATGGTAGCATGACCTGTGGTTCTCATGGTGGCAGCCAGAAATTGTCACAACATTCCAGACAGGTTGCTGCCATCTGATCTTGTTGCGGTGTAGATATTAGCTGACAACTCTTGGAGCCATTCTAATCCATCACTCCTGATCCACAGTAGAGCACCCATGGCTTGCAGAGACAAAAAACACTTGCTGTGTTTCTCTTGATGCAGTATAAGGCCACATCCAGAATCTTCTGTACGTTTTTCTTGCCTATCTGCCAGCAGTGATGTAAGAACTGTGGTAGGTGCAACTTGAAGCAATTTTAAATGCAGAATTCAAGCCCCCTTTCTTCTGGAAATTAATATATATTGCTGTCCCTGCACAGATTTGGGGCAGTGCTTATGAAGTCAGGCTGATCTAGCCATGATGATTCTGCTCCCTTTAACATGAGCCCTTGGAGGGAGGGCATGTGGATGCCATTTTTCAGCTAAAACAATAAAGCTGTTGGGAGTGTCTTGTGCTGTCACCCACTTTTTACTTACGTAGTGCAGCAATTTCTAACATCTATAAACAAACAAATGTTTTAGCTTGTTGTAAAGTCAATTTTTATTACTTCTTCTTAAAAGCTGAATGACATACAGCCAAAAGAATTGACTTTGACGTATAGTACTGAGTATCAAACCATAACCTGCATTCTCGTAGTCCTGTCATAAAACTGGGAAAATTACTGTCCTGATGAGAAATAGGAAAAATTCTATAACTAGAGCAATATGAGGAGCATTTTCAGAGCTGTCACTGACTGCAGTAGGAATTAACTGCTATTGGTGTGACTTATGCCACAGGTGTATCTAACACAGTCAAGTTAAATCCTTGTTCTGTGAAGTCCATCTGTTAATCTGGCTTCGATCCTCCTGTCACCTGCTGTTGCTGAATGTGGGATGAACTGATCCTTATGTGCACTTGGAAGATAAGGCCTGGTTTTAAATCTTATTATAGTGGTAAAACAGGGATAGATCCACTAGGAATGGAGTTATACAGGTATGAAACCTGGTTTGATCTGTCTAATTACAGAAATACATGTCTGCATAGCTCCAGCTCTTCATAGATCATTCCATCACACTATCACAAAAGGAGGGGAGGGGATGTACTAGTTTCAAAAAATATATATTAGCCTTGTAACTCAGCAGAGAACAGCCTTGGTAATTGCTTCACAACTTAAAATGATGCAAATGGATATACAGAATACAATATAAAAAAGAAAAAGATCAAAACATAGCTTGAGAAAAGGAGTTAGATGTCTTGGTCAGCATTTTGCTGTTTAGAAATCCTTAACAGAACCCTTCACAATTATATATTTGAATCACCAGAAAAAGCTGCTTTTACCTAATTCCATATGTCTGAAACTGAGGATGCTGATGATCATTAGCACAACACGGTTATTTATTACTGTTAATTACTTCTAATTCTTTAAAACATTAAAATGTATGTATTTTAGCTCTACTCATGACTTCCTTTTCAGAGTGACTGCAGAGATGTTTGATAATGCCTAGCAAATATTATGTTTTTAGAGAGAAAATACTTTTCATTTTTGTGGAATCTGCAGTGACTGACTGAGCGAGGAAGACATTCTCTGCCAGTTAGTTGGTAAAAGCTTTGACAAAATTAGCCATGCTCTACAAATGTGGTATGGAGAATGGTAAACGACAGGTGATCTGAATGAAGTAATGCAATTTGAATGTTTTGCGTTTGTTTTTTTTATTATTTTTAATTCATTGTTTGCTAATGGGAAAAAGTATTTTATTGAGCTAAACCTACATAACTGCATTTCCTTTGCTATTGCAACAACGACTGATGTCTGGGGCTACTCCATCTCTAGAAAATTCTGGAGACATTCAGTGTATCTCATAAGAAAATGGAGCTTGGAAGAGTAACTGCTGCAATGTTATAAATGATTTGTCTGATTGCTTGAAAGAAATACAGTGCTTATCAACATCAAACCTGGTAAGCTATCTAAACTTGCATTGGCATGATGGAGACATAGGTTGAAGTCTCTGAGCCTCAGCTCTTGATTTCCATGTTCCTGTTTATTGTAGGCATATAAAATTAAGGCTTCTCTCGTGTTAAATAATGCACCATGTTATCTAGTCTAGATTCAACACTTCTAAATGCAAAAACTTGGGTTGAAACTGGTATGTTACTTTTGGGAAAAAATGACATTTTATCTTTAATCTGTTGCAATTGTTTCATTAAAAAATTCCCACCAGTCATTTCAACTAGTGTACAGGAGATCCAATTTTTAGTTGCTAGTTAATGTTGACTTAACTTGTCCTTTTAACACATTTCCTCAAAGAAGCAGCTGTGGCTGACTGTATTTACCATCTCCAATGACCAAATAGTATAGACTTCTAAAACTCCTTTATTGTGCGTGCAGATTTATTGTCTTCCATTTTGTTTTTTAATGGGACTAATGCTTTAAAATAACTACCAAAAATAAAAGAGAAATCACAGAGTGGGCGAGTTGCTAGCAGAGTTTACTTCATAATGTGAAAACACAATAGCTCTGTAGTAGTACATAGGAAAATGGCAATTTTTAAATGTAATAATTTTTAATGTAAGTAAAAAAACAACAAAAAGTAGTTCCCAATTTAATTCTAGAAATTTTCTTTTTAATCAAAAGCCAAGTTATGTTTTCCAAGAAATAAAACAATTTTTTGAACAGCCAAAGGGCTAGAAAGTTACTCTTTATAATTCAAGCATGTCTAAAGTGCAAAATGCCTGGATGCAAGACTGAAATAGCATGTCAAGATAAAAGGAAAAGGGGAGCATTTTTCAACTTTCACAGTAGAATATTTATACTTAAACAGGAGGTGGGAGAGAAATTTCTTATGACTGAGTATTTCCAGAAAATCATTAAGTAAAACGTGCCACAAAAACATGGTATAACAGAAGCAGTATATTGACAAGGTGCTAACTCATTAGTGTGCTCCATGAGCTCAAAGCTATAAAGATAGAAAATATATTGTCCAAGTTCCTTAATGCCTTGTCAGTAGGCTGGAAACAGGGGGTAGAAAGGTCATTTCAGATATACGTATGAGTTAAAGGGCAATGTAAGGTAATGTAATACTTAAGTCCTCTCTACTTTGACAGAAACTCACGTTCTTTGAGTTGCCCATTGGCAGGCTGTGTCTTGACGTTTGTAGGTGAGATTATTGTAGTGTAGAATGAAGCAATTACAAAGAGTTTCCTGCTATGTCTTGCCTCTTGTCATTGACAAGGCTACAGAAAACACCTGGGTTTACCTCTGCCTGGTTCCTTTGCTGCAAAATATTTTTAATGCCTTGTAAGGTTCTTCCTCTGTCCGTTTTTTCCCCCAGACTACATGGTCTTGATAGCGGTGAGATATAACGGAGAAGATCTGTTTAACCATGTCATTAGAGGATCGGGTAGGAAGGGGTAACCATGACAAGGAGCTGGTCTTTGTGAAATGTCTCACCAGCTTGGATCTCACCAGACCCTCGCAGTTGGAGATGTGGAACTCCATCCTCATCAGCGGCATTCGGGTATTAATAAAAATGAACAATAAAACGACAAAGTATCAGCCCTCAGAGGCACTCTCAAATGTCAGATCATTTCTGTGATGCTGTAGATGTGTCCCAGCAAATTCCCTTGGCAAGTGCTGTGTGTCACCAACGCACATTCAGAGAAGCTTGCCTTGGTACGAAAATCAGATTGAAATACCAGGATCCTTAAAAGCTGCATATCAACATCTGGAATGCCTAATGGCTATTTTATTATTTCTTAACTGTCCCTGAGGCATTTAAGCTTTCTGACCTTCCCCTTGCATCAGTAGCACTCTCAGCTTCATTTCTTGTGAAATATTCAGTAGCTTGCCTTCTAAAGCTTTCCACCTCTTAATCCTCTTATTGTCTCTCTTGATATCAACCTTAGCTGCTGACATGACAGCTTTTTCCAATATGTATGTGAACTAAATGGTTTGGATAAAAGCCAAGGAACATCCTGCCTCTTGGAGAATTGTAGTAAACAGATACTGCATTAAGACCTTGCTACCCAGAGTGGAGAAAAAAAAAGAAAAAAGGAAAGAAAAAGAAAAAAAAAGCCTAGCAAACCATTGCCTGAATGAATACTTAATTCCATAAAGCTTGTGAAGGACTTGCAGGGCTCAATGTTCTTGGTCAGTCCCATTTGCTGTGGTGTGGTCAGCATCGCTGAGCTTGCCACAGATGGATACAAATGGCTTTGAAGTTTAAATTACTTCTCTTCCACAGAGTGACTTTATTCTGTTCCTGCAGATGACTTGCTAAAGTGAAAGCTAGAGACTTATACTCAGGAATCCCGTCCCCACTGCAAGAGTCAGCCACAGGGTGGCCTGGTAATGCTGGCCCCAGACGGCAGTCACCAGGTGTGGGCAGTGCTGTGCCACAGGGCCAGTGCCAACTCCCCGGGTGGTTTGATGTGCCAGATAGTCCTGTGCATGTTGAGGCTTAGTCTGCTTCCTCCTGCCATTGCCCCCAGCAAAGCTTGGCCAGTCCCCGCTTGTATAAGCAGTGCCATTTACTGAGGGCAGGTCCAGGATGGCATGCTTGGAAGGAAGCTCAAACTGTCCCTGCTGCTGCCTCCCTCTTCCTCAAAAGGGAGTGACCTGATCATCAATATGGGGCTTTAAAGGAAGAAATAACTTGCTTTTCCCCACTGTTTGCATCTCGGAAGGAGAGAGGGAAGGGGAGGTTGTTGTGATTGCTTATACGTGGGAGAGGCCTTCAGCTCTGACTCCCCTTGCTAACACTTTTTTTTTTTAGTGTTGCTATCTACACTACAACTATCTACAACTCCTCAGAGGTGATGCTTTTCATAAGTCCTAAAGGGATTTCTAAGTAAAAATAATTTTAAATAGTTCTGTGGATTGCTGAGAATTTTAAGGCCTTTGAGGCCATGTATCAGTGTGTTTATGTGGTGCAACACTAGCTAATGGCTCCTCCAAACAGTCTGAGGTGGTCCTCAGGCTCTCTGGGGGCTGCAGTGAGGAAAGGGCATGTTCCCAGCATCCCGCTGGCTTGGAGCATCTCAGCATTGGGTTGGTGTTTCCATATTCCCCAGGGGAAGTTGCTGCAGCATGGTGCCCAAGAGCTTCTGCTCCTGTGGCATGAATCCAGCAGTGCAAGAGGAAAGGAGGGGAGAGAAAAACTAGGTTAAGGCAGCCCAAAAGCTGGCTTGAGACACGTTTTTGGTTGCATATGTTCTGCTTCTCTTCTCTGGGAATGTCACAAGGCGGAGTAGAGTCCTCTCTTTCAAAGGACTGTTCAATTAGACTTTCTTTTTTGAGATTGTATGAGTTAGAAGGATTCATTCTTCAACCTAAAGGCCCTGTCAGTGACTTTGTAGTGTTTAGTTTCAGACACTCATGAGCAACCAGACTTGACATATTCACTGGTAAGCACAGTGAGCCCCCTGATAGGGGAAGTGACACTAATTGCCCCAGGGAAACATATGGAGAGTGTACTGGTCTGTGACCAGCTCTTCTATTTAACACTCCTGCCTGTACACTGTCTCGGGAGTTGAAAACTCAGCTTTGGAAATGTCAGGTGATAGCATTTTCATTTCCCTTTGAAAACTATCCCTCAGTCAAATGGATCTTGCCTTTTAGGAAGTGGGTTTTTTTTCTTTTTTCTTTTTTTTTTTAATTTTTTGTTTATTTGTTTTCCCCCTAAACTGTCTTTATGCTTCAAATAGAAGGCATGCAAAACCGCATGTTTCGCATTTGGGTGCAAAAGCCTATTTCTTGGCATTACTGACACCAGTAAGCATGTTAATGTACAGTCAGTTCAGCTTCCTTTCAGAAAAAGGTTTGTGTTTTTTTTCAGGTGAGCCATTTTCAACTGACCTTTCTATTCTTGGTCATTGATAGAAGAGGAGTATCTGCTGCACAGAGCTGAGCCTTCTCAAATTTGTTCTGACAGCTGAACTTGCTAAGAACTGGAGTTGAGCTGATCTAATTCTCCTAAAAGCACCAGTTTCTGACAACAAAAATCCAACCATATTTTTATTATTATTATTTATTATTATTATTACTACTATGTAGGAGACTTCTAAAATAAATCTTTTTATAACGCTGTGATGTCTCAGAAGCTAGCTTTCTCTTGTGCTCCTCCCTTCTTCCTCCATGTGTGTTATTTGCTTTGCTTGCTGCCAAGAGCATCAGATGCAGCCTTGACTGAAGGCCAGCATTTGCATAGCTCTCATCAGGTTTGAAAGAGATGCCATGACAAGTTTCCTTTCTACACAGCTTGGAACAAAATGAAATATGTCCATATGTAGAACACAACTGCAGTAAATGGAAAAAAAATAGAGTTAGAATAACTCATCAGAACACTTTATCAGCTCTCTTCCGTGGGGGTGAAGGAAAACTTATAACCAAGACTGTTAACTTCCAAACGTTCTTTTTCCAGCAGGTGGAGCTAAAAGGAAAATTTCTACTGTGCTTTTTGGACAATAGATGTGGTGTGACCCCAAGCATGGTAGTTATAAAAGTGCTGAACTGCATGTTTAAAGGGAATTGTCTTTAAACTGATGGAATACTGTACATATAGAGTCATTTATTATAAAAGGAAAAATATGCCTAGATCAATAAAGAGCATTTATATGTTATTTTATGAAAAGAAAAAACTAATATGAGGATGGGAGGGATTGCTTTTTCTTGTCTCCAAGATGAATGTGTGTTTCTTTAAGAGGAATAAAATGTAAAATTGATCTTTAGAGAAGCCTATCTGACTTGCTTTAAGCAGTAGCACCACCACATGTCAGGAAACAGCCAGAGGTCCAAAATACAGTATTAACTCTTAATTCTGTGATTAGAAAAAACTCAGTAAGACCTGCTTTAAGGAAATTATCCATTACTTTTTATTAATTCTATAAAAGTAAGATATTAGTCACAGTTTGCAAGTCAGGTTTATGTCCTAGCTAAATACCCTTCCTAAAATTCTTATTCTATCTTTGCTCAGTTTTAGGACATTTCTTATACTGTGCCTAAATTGTGTAAGGTCACAGAGAGTCCCCCCCTAACTGCTGCATTGCCCTCTTTCCAGAATTGACATTTCATTTCTTGGTTGCTGCAGCCCTTGCCGCTTTGTCCTTTAGGTTTATCAGTGCATGTTGGGATTCTCTGGCAGAAGAAATAAGGTGAAAAATCTAGCAGAAAAAAATCACCATCTTGCTGATGTCCTCAAAACTGCTTTTCCCTTTAAATACAGTGTATGTAAGAATCAAGTCTGGGATTCTCATGCTCTCTTAGATAGATAGTCACACTGAGAAATCAACAGAGCACTCGAGCATTTTTTGCTCTGAATTCTCAAAGTCCCTTGTGTTGTGTAGTTAGCTCCATGGAAAGCTGACCTACAGCAATGCACGTAGAGAATCAGAAATAATAGTGGCACAGGTGAGTGTATACGACCTTTTGCTTTAAAGTTAATGAGGGAAGAAGCTTGCAAGGGATACCCATTAATTTTCTTAGAATATGCAGAACTTTAATTAAAAATGAATTAAGCATTAATTGAAGTGCACTATTTGTTGCTGAGGTGTGGCTGGCACCTGAATTTCCAGTTCCTGTATTGTGCTTAAGCCAGGTAAAGAATAGCTGTTGAAGGTGTTACCCGTACTAGGCCATTTATCGTCTACATCCAACAGTTGAAAGAAAACTCATATCAGCGCCATCTGCTTGTGAGAAAAGACTCAACATAAGCTCACATCGCTGCATATTATTTTTCTCTACATGGTCCCACACAGACAGTTTCTTAAAAATTCTTTCTTACAAATGACTGCCATGGTGGTAACTTTTCATTGATTTAGAGACTCTGTGGTAAAAATTTGCATAATTTTGCCATTGTGTTTTGCAAGTTGACATATGGATAGCATTAAAGCATTCTGGTACGACAGTGCTCTCGTTCAGAGCTTGTTCCTCTGCGGGGAAGAAGCTACACACTGTTGTAAGTAGAGAGATCTTAGCTGTCTAAAAATTGTTTTCTGGCTTTCTCTTGCTGTGCCTTTATTTATTTTTAAGACAGCATGTGACCTTTTTTGAGTAATCAAATAGCCTTGTAATCAAAAAGTTGTCTTTGTTGTTCGATATCTTGGTTCACGTTTCACATCACTGCCAAATAGATAATGTAAAGTCTGTGTCCTGGTATCTTTGACACAGGCTGAAAATAAGCTACTCCCAAAATGGGGTTGTCAGGTATTCCTGCAAGCCAGCTCTTTGTATTTAAGTCTTTGAAAGACATCGGGCATGTGGATTTTCCTGGGAAATGGAATTCTGCATAACCTACAGCAGGTATCAGCACCTACCGGATCTGCTGACTAGCAAAAAACAGCAACCATGGAGCATGCTTGCCTGCAGTAGTAGCACTTTGTGATGGGGCAGTGCATCATAGTCTGGTGTCTGATGTGGCCAGTCAGCGGACTGATCCCACTTATGAGAAGCCACTTGCTGTTAATAGTGTTTCTCCTTACATTAGAAATGGGAAAAATGCCCTTACCTCTTCTGAATACTGGAGATCAACGTAGTCATGCTCCTGAAGTATCCAGAGCATTGTATCAAATGCAATACAAATATGAGATAATTTGTAAATAAATCTTAACATATATACTTTGATGCAAGTAGCGAGCAGATCAGGCTATCGGAGTTTGGCCTTTTGAAATTCGCCTCTGGCTTCTGCTGGTGACTCGAGCCCGGTTTTTGGGCAGGGAGAGGTGTGCATGTGTTTGCTGTACCGAATTTGCTGAGCAGGGGGAAAATGTGTTAGAAGCCTACCAAGATGAACAGATAATAATACACACTTAAGTTCTGATAACTGCTTTGTTGTGAAGTACCATGAATGACAGTAGCACAAAGAAAAATACTGTATGTTTTTGAAACTGCGTATTGCACAATTTAGGGTATTATCTAATGAATGCCTCACAGGCACAATTCAGTAAATGAGAAGCCTGCTTGTGCTTCAGAGGAAGCAAATGATTTCATTTATTCTGGAAGGTTTTCTAAATGGACTTGAGGCTCCAAGATGATTAAATATTGACAACAGATGAAGTCCAAGGGTTTGCTTTTAAATCATAGGCTTATAACCAGTTGTTTCTGGTTGATTTTAAATACTGGTTCATTTAATGAGAAGTTCCAAAAACCAGACAGAATAAAGTTATATGACCATGAGTCGTGAAAAGCTAATGAGTTATCTAACTCACTGTTTAAATTACTAACAATGCAGATGGAGCTCTGGAAAACTTATTATCTGCTTATCTCTAAGAAATATTTCAGAAATGTATTTTTTTAAATCATCCCATGTCCTATTGTCTCAAAGGTTTTCAGAAGAATGCTGCCAGTTGTTACTCATATTCTTGCTTTGTATGGATGTAGTTTCTAACCGATTTAGCCAGGAAAAATGGACAACTTCCTTGGTACCTAAATTCCACAGGGCAACCCTAGGACTAAAATGATTGTTCCCTTCTCCACAAATGTTGTTTATCCTCAAATTATCCTGCAAACAACAGCACTAGTACTGCAAATTTAGCCTGAGCATGTTAGAATAGGGGCGTAAGATGTGCTTCTGTCTTTTTAAAATAGAGGAACATCTTGACAACAAGCTTTTGAGAGTAATCATCTCTTTCCTAATTTTACTGCATGCAAACAGGAAAAGATTTCATGTTATTCACTGAAAAAGAAGATGTAATGACATAAGCACTCCTCTTAAACATTTTCTGAGAAAGGAAGTCTTACTGAGGTAGTTTGTTTTTCTTTAGTTGTCACATGAGCAGTTTGGGTAAAGCTTTGAGTTAACTATCTCGTCAATCTGATCAAGTTTAAAACTTGTGGATATTTAAGTGAGAGATGTTTCTAAATCAACGGTTTATATTATTTTGAATAATACATGTATAAAAACTACTTAGAAAAATTGAAAATTGTCTTTTTCTTTTCTTTAGGAAGGAAGTTTATGATCTTGATTCAGAAATCACTACCTGTGTTTCTCAAGTCCACTTTTTTACAGAAAGGTAAGTTTGTTATGTGGAGGGACTTGTTAATAGCTGAAAAAGTTACCTCACTGTCAGTCACTCCTCGTGCTGCCTAATGTACCACAGTGAGCTGCAGATCCTGTCTGAGCCTTCCATTTCACCCACTCCCCCTGTTCTTCTGACCAGACTGGGCAGTGTTGGGAGAAGCCATGAGAAGTCCTCCTTTCTGGGGTGAACAAAGAGCTTCATGGAGCAGGGGATGAATAACCAACTTGTGCAACCCAACACAACTTTCCTAGAGAAACGGCCCATTGTTTTTACTCATTAAAGGGTGCAAAGCTGATTCGCTACAGCAACCCTTGTACAGTTGGCAGGGTAAGCAACAACATGAGGTCTGAGACTGTGGAAAAAATGTGGAATTGAAAGAATGAGTAAGAAAAAGAGAGGAAAGAGGAAGTGACACAGTAAGAACTGTGAAGCATCTAACTCATAAACCTTCATTTGAGAACCTAGACAATTAGTAAGCAGCAAGTAATACAGCCACCAGAAAGACAGTGTGTGGTCTTTTGGAATCAGGGTCAGTGCTCTCATTAATAACCCTTCTTCCTCAAAGGCGGGCTGATCCTCCGCTGTTTGAGGAGGAAGAAACAAATGGAATAAATGGGCCGTGCCTGACCTTTGTGCACAAGAAAAGAGAGGGGGAAAGGTGGATGAATACTGCCATAGAGTTGCACTCTTATGCTTTCCCAAGAAGTTTTTCATGCTCCTGGCAAGCACAGGAGAGACTGGGTCTCCCCGTGGCTTAAGAAAAACATCCCAGTGAAAATACCTGTGGAGCTGAAGGCTGACAAAGAATTCAATCTCTCCATAAGATGACACTTAATGCTGATTTAAATCCTAGCAGTTCACACATTGGTGTGTTTAAAGGCTTATTAATAAATAGTGGCCATCAACAACTGATGGATATTTTCTCATACCCAGGCCTCAAGTAAGAAACCCAAGAAATTTTCAGTATGTGCTCTCTGTGCCATAAATGTAGCTTTGCATCTGCTGAGGAGGGTTGTGATCCCAGTACGTTAATAAAAAAAGGGCAAACAGCTTCATGCCATAAGTATTTAAAAAAAAAAAAAAAAATCCTCCAACATATTCCAGTGTGTTAGGGGGAAAAACCCACAAGCTAGAAACCCCAAAATAAACATCATACTTCTGTAAAGCAGTTACCAGAGATGGGAAACTGTGACTGCAGAGGAACGGTTTCTCTTTAGAGGTTTCTCTTTCTGCCCTGCTGCATTTCCCATGTTGTAATACACTAAAGCACAGACTTAAATTTCAGATATGCTTTTTATGTGTTTCTGTGTTGCCTCTAGTAACTTTCCTTCTCCAAATATATAACTCAATAATAAGGTTATTGTTATAATAAACTCTCATGATAGAGGACTGTGGACAGCAGCAAGTTTGATCTGAGGTGTTCTGTGAAATTTTGTTTTATCAATAATTGCAATAACAGCTCATGGTGACAGCACTCAGTACCAAACAAAGATAAGGAACGTTGTACAAGTTCTGTTTGTGATTGATCTTTTTCCGAAGCACGCTGTAGTTTTTTTCTGTTTCCTGTAAGGGAAAAAAGTTACTTTTGTTGGAAAAGTAAATTATCTTTCTCAGCTGTTTGTTTAGTCATTCCTCCTTGAGCTTATGAAGCAGTGCAGCCATTTCAAGTATTCCAGATCTCCTTATCTTAGATAATGATTTACTTATTTTGACAATTTGGCAGTGAAGGCCAAATAGCACTTGAGTACCTCATAAATTTTAGTAGAACGTTCCAAGACAGCATCCCTGTAAGAAGTACAGTGCTGTCAGCTGATCTTTAGTCATGCATTTGATTTCTTTCTGACAGTCATTCAATGAATGTGTGGTAGAGAATGGATCTGAACCCAGCTCTTTAGGCTGCAAGATTATGATAACAAAATAGTTAGGGCATTCCACCACAGGTATATAGCTGATTTTCATAGGTTGCTAGCTGAGTGATCAGCCACTTTTGCTGCCTTTTTCAGATGTCCTTGAAAAGATCTCGGCAGAAATAGTAGTCACAACATACACTTCAGAACTATTGATGCCAGGTCTTGGAAATAAAGTGAAAACTGACTGTTGGCAGATTACTTCTATGGTTTTAATTTTCCTAACAAAAACTCATTACAATTAGAACCTTTTTCATCCTTTCTTTTGTGAGTTTAATTATCCTGAGCATAATTCTTTCAATTATTATTTCTCAAAGAAATAATAATAAAGTCCAAGAGTAAGAACATTTATTTCCTAATCTTGAAAAAATAGAGCAGGGATTATACTTTTTATCATTTTAGACTGTTGTCCCGATGCTTTTGGGCTGATCAAATACCAGAGAACCTATCACAGGTTATGATGTTTCTGCATTTTGTGGAGGTGCCACTCACTTTGAAATACTCCTTTTTTAAATACTGAGGCTGAATTGATGCAACAGTTTGGTGCCTTCCATGGTGTAAAAAGTACATAAAGCTATCATATTAATGGTGATAGCTTTACAATGATCTTATAATACCATTTACGTGCAGCCATACTAATGTGCAGTAATGATGAAGTATCATTTGGGATGCCATGTAATCATTGCTTTTTACAGAGTCCACTTGCTTAAATTTTTTTGCCAAGTTTAACATTGTTAAAATACTTCAAGCAAAAGCCATGCCAAGTGACTCAGACTATTACAACAGAAATCAGCCAGACCTGCTATGTTTTGAGAAGAATCCATGTAGATTCTATGTAGACAATTTTTTTTCTTTCACCTACCTTTGGGGTGGGCATTTTTAATGTCTTTACAGAGTCTAACACATGATGCAAGAACATTTGGGTTTTTAGCTTGTGTCTTATACATGACAGAGGTGCTTGGTTTTTTTTTTTCTCCCTTCACAGTTCTGGTTTTACAAACACTTTGAAGTTCTCCATCATTTTCCTCAGTTCCTCCTCTTGTTGTCTTGGCCTGAATCAGCATAGGGTATTATCTTAGTCATGATGGTCCAGGCATCTAAGAGGCAAGATTTGGAAAGACAGATCAGAGCACATCCCCCCCCCACCTCTACTTCCTGCAGCAGGTCCAGTAAATGTGCATTTGCACCATTGGTGGTATTTTCTAGGAGGACTGGGACCTGAAACTATGAGCTTTACTTCCATAGCTTTGTCTGAAGTAGACCTCAGAAAATAGCCCTCTGTATGTGTTTGAAAAATGAATATTTTTCTCTAGGAACTTTACTTTTTATTTATTATTTGAAACTTAAGGACAATGGAAAGCCCAGATATATACAAAAACAATTTAAATGCTGGGCTGCTGGATGGGTGAAATGGCTTCATTGGGCTACTGGGACAATATCTTTAGCAGACACAACAGAAGAAAGGCCTGTAATTATGGAAAGCTAATAACACCTCTGGAGATGAAAAATAGCATGGAAACGATTGTGCTTTTTTTTTGTAAATAAAAATGGCATCTGGAAAGGCAGTGACAAGACTTGGTTGTGGAAATGAAATGGGACAGCATTATGGCAATACTCAGTCATTTTTCAATGTGGTTAGGTGAACAGTCTAGAAAATGTTTTAAAAAATGTATTAAAAAAAAAAAAAACTACTGCCTGTGTTAGCTAGGAATTTTTGACAAGAACTAACTAAGGGGAAAAAAAAGGCAAGTTCAGCTCTTAAAAATGAGGAAGCCCCACTGAAAATAGGAGATGATTTATTTAATGAATAATATTTGTATTTATTTTGGGTTTTGACTTGGTGGTATTTTTGTGTCTTCAGAATAGACCCATAAGAACTGTAGTTTCTGTTAGTTTTTGTAAAGCATCACTAATACACTACCACACGCATCATCCAGTGATGCTTTTAGAAGAAAGTTCAAAGTTGCTGGGACTTTTTTTTTCTTGACATGTAGCTAGGAAGAATGTCACATATGACAATAAATCCTGATTTTGAATTTTTAGAAGGAATGTCTAAGAAATCTTGATCCTACAGGGAGCTGAAATGGACTAAACAGAAAGGAGGTACCTGGTGGCCAAGGGAAGGTGTGAAAAAATGAAAAGAATAGCGGTTATGAAAGATGAATCCTGCAGAAAAGCTGTAGCAGCTGGTGGTGTTCTGAGCACAGTCTCCAATTCTAATTTCCCACGCTTTGGTGCTGATTTCAGCAGCAAGCACTGGTAAGCACAAAGCACAGGGAGAAAGTGGGAGCTGAATCTTCAGTCCTGGAGCAGAGCTCCTTGTTAATGGGAGAAGGAAGAACAGAAAGCAAAGCTACACTCAGTGGGCAGGAAACACAACAGATGTTGTCCTTTGTGGTGAGAGTCTTCCAAAGGCTTTGTCTAAAAACTGTGATCAGGCAAGGAAAGAGTTAACAAAGCAACATAAACAGGGCAGAGGAGCAAGGCTACCTTGGCCTCTCCCAGCAACTCAGGCTGTATTCCACCTTGCTCTTCGCTACAACTCTTTTTGTGCAGGACAGCGGTTCCTGATCCACAATTTAGTAACTCTGCAGGACAGCTGTGCCTTGGGCCTACCCCTGTGTGTCATTAATTCCTGCTGATTGGTAAATTTTCATGCTGCATGGCCACAGTATTCCATTACAAATCTTGTTTCTAGCCAAGTATAATGAGTGTTCAGCTCTGTTAGATTCATGACTCGTGAAAATGCTCAAACTGAAGCAAAGGTCTGGCACGCTTACTCCAAAGAAAACTCACAAAACCTATTTTTCCACAAAGTGTGCAGAAGGCATCCAGGACACTTTAGTCCAATAACTCTGGGATGGTTGTGTGTTCTTTGCTTATTATGCACCTAATATTCTCCATACACTAGAGTTTTCACTTTGTGGTCTGCAAATAAACTTATTTACATGTCAAATATTTCAGCCTTCCAGGATGACAGTCACTGGAAGACTGTGTAGCTATTATTGTGTTTTGACCCATGAATGAGAATATTTCCTCAACCTGAGAAGGCAGAGGCAAACCACGTGCCTTTTTTTTTTTTTTGTTCTCAGTATTCTGGTGAGCAGATTTGCATTATTGTTACACTCTTAGATATTTTAATTTCCAAACCAATGCACTTGAAAGCTTAAATAACCTTTTTGTCATGGTGGGATATTGACTTAGATGGCGGGGTGACTTCTAATTTAAGGAAAGTTCAAATCACTTTGGCAGGCAAGTCTGCTTAAGTGTAACCATCTGTGACAAAAAAATACTTGGCAGTCACTGCAACCTAAGGCAGCAAACATGGTACAAAATATAATCACCTTAGGAGGTACGTCTGGGGTTTTTTTCTTAAGTGTCTCCAAAGTGTAGAAAAGTTGTAATATAAGATTACAGGTCATTTATGCAGCTCTTTTATAAAGGACCCTTAATCTTTTAACACATCATTTACACGGAATTGCTCCTAAAGTAAATCTTCCCATGCCTAATTAGTGGACAAATTCCCGCTCCTGTTGGGACTTGATCCAGCTCTTTCAAATATCAGCAGAGAGGGACTCCTACTAAGTGTACAAGCTGAAGCAATCAATTATTTAGCAGCTAATTTGTTAATGCAGGTTCTTTATGGAAAGATTGATAATTGGCCCTATCAGTCTGTAGCACAGGTGATAATACATAAAAGGTTGCTGAGCCTTGTTGTAGATTAGGCACAGGTACAAGGGCTCTGGTAGAGCATACTTCCAGCATGTAAAATGCAGCTCATCTGAGTAAAGATACTGGAATTTCAAAACCCAGATGACTGGCACAGAGTAGTCCTGGGTTTGCTGGGTGTTCAGCCCATGTCAGATAGATTCAGGTCTGGCACACAAAAAGAGTTATCCGAGTTCACCTGTGGCTGTGGCAGACAGATGCTGGTGCCACAGCTTCTCTAAGTCCTTAGGAAGACTTGCTTCCAGTCCTTTTAAGCTGTTAGCACTGATGAATTACAAGTTTTGGCATGCTGTTCCCTGGTTGATGCTCCTTGTGTGACAAGACATGATTTTTTTATTTTGATCTGGTCTGTCATTTTTATCAGGTTTAAGCTTACTGCTGTTTAGGTGCACATTTTCTTATCTTGTATCCTTTGTAGCTGTGGAGTCCAAAAGTAGAGTTTTCAGAATTGCTTAATCTTGACCTTATTTCTGTCTTCTCAAGTTAATAGTGTTTGGCCAATGGAGTGCTCTTTCCCTGCCCGTTGCTTGTAATCTGCTTGTTTGCTGCAGGGTAAGGCACAGATTGTACCTGTCATACACACAGCTGGATGTCATAAATGATTCACACCTGTTTTCAAACAAGTGCACTTTTTAGAAAAATCCTTGTAGTAGATGTTTTATAAACTCAGTAAGCTGATGAGTCTAACAGTGTAAATATGAAAGGATCAAGGATCTGCTGTGTGTTTCAGATGATGAACTTATCCTTAAAACAAAATTTTAATGACTGAATCAGCTGCTTCAGCTCAAGCTTCTGAAACTGTGGATCACAAACTTGTGGCTTTCCTCTTTTTGTCTGCTCATCTGTGGTAACTGCTCAACAAAAATAAAGTAACTGTTCCTGCTAAGGCAAAGTTTTCCAATCTGAGCTATAAATAATTTGTTCAGTTGCTACATTTTTTTGGGCAATTTCATTACCAATATCCAAGTATTTGTGTGAATTTTGTAAACATTTAAGCTCAAAAAGATATCTAAAGTCAATTGCTGAGCCCAGTAGAAAGCAGCATACACAAAACTTGGGAAGTACACCTGGTAGGGGGAGAGATATCAAAGCATGGGTAACATCTTACAAAATGCCGAGCACAAAGTTAAGAGGAATAAAGAGATATGTTAAAGGGATACGCTGGCTTGAAGAAAATGGACATTGAAGAGCTGTGGTATTAACATAGCGAACTCTTTAGCTTCTGCCCTGCGGAGCTGCTTTTCATTGCTTGAAGTCTCAAGGTGGCTGCCTGTTAAGTAGTGCTAAGAAATGAGTCGCTGCAGGTTTCCCATCTTGAATTAGAAAGCACTCTGGATCAGAAAGGATTGCAGCAACCTAAGCCTTTCAGTTTCTCCAGCAAAAAGCAAGTTAACTGGTATCTTCCAAATGACCTCTGAAAGTCACTTGTAATTTTTCAGTGTTCAGGCTGGAGTCCCTGTGGGACATGGTGCTGCTGCAATGCCATTGCAGCATGCACCGCTTTGTGCTTAGAGTCTCCTGTATCAATAATTGTCCAGTGCCAGCCTCACTGCAGATGCTACATAAATACTAAAATCATTTTTGGGGGACTAAAGAATGTCATTCCTTCTGAAAATAAACTGATGATTCTTTGTTCTAAATGTGCAGGTTAGTGACAATATTCACTTTTTCCATCCTTTTCAGAGTCTCATCTCCTTCTAGCGTTATATTCATTTCATTTGCATGTCCCTTTGTTCAATCACTTTTAAATATTAAGCCCATTATCTTGGTTCTCAGTCATATTTAATGGACTTTTCTGTGATTTGTTCTATTTTAAGTACCGATTGCCAGTTCTCTTTGTTAATGTATCGTATTTGCTCTTCCTCGTTTTTCCTATGAAATCAGAATCTCCTTAGATCTTATAAGGTGCTGCCACATTCTTACATTTGTTACAAATTGAGAAAGTGATATTAGAATGAAATGAAGTCTAATCAACTCCATATATCACCTCTCTCACTTGAGAGATCAGAGCTTGGTTCAGTTGGTGTTCACCTGCTCCTTTTTGTTCCCTCCACCAATGTGTGCTATTTCAAAATCTCTTTATTTAGTTGGGGGAGGTGGCTGTAAGGCAAAGAAAGATCGATCCGATTGATTCTTGATACCGTTGCCTTTAATTCATAAATTGTTTTCGTAACATTTTCAGTAGTGGAAATGTCACAGTGGCATGTTTGTTGTTCATGTTAGCTAAAACCTGTCTGCCCTCCATGTCCTTCGGCTCCTCCATGAAACACATCAGTTCAGAAGAGTTCATGCTGAATGCTGTCATCACTGTTCAACAACACTAATAGAGATGTTTGGTTTCCTTGCTTTTATATCTTTTTCTTCATTCACCGGGCCCATAAGAATCAAAGATGAAAAGGGGTTGTGTATGCTATATATCTTTAATTCATAAGTCTGGTCTTTCCATGTTGATGGAAACTGCCATCTTCATCCACTCTTGGCTATTTCAGGATTGGCTCCTTATCAGTTACCTTCCTCCTACGCCTGCCTTTTCTGCTGGCTTGGCATCCGAGTCTGCACTGCAGACTGTTTGTCAAGAAAATTCCTTTACACAGAAAAGGGGCAAAAAACCACTATATGCAGGACCAATATGCACACAATTGAGTCCACCTTTCAAGGAGTCTGATTCTGCATTCCCTACCCACTGATTCAAATGTTTTCTTATTAGCTATCATCTCTCCAGCACTTAGGTTGGTTAATTACAGCATGCAAATATTAGGCACATGTTCAAGTTCCAGGTATTATCAGTGTCATTTCTTGTTTGGTTTATGCTCCATACGGGTTCTTTTTTTATTATTATAATGTTTGGTTTTGGGGGGTTTTTTTGGTTGTTTTTTTTTTACATTCCACGTTCTGCGTGTTTCTTGTTATGCTGTTACCAGTGCTCTGTGGGTGTTTGGACTCTGATAATCCTCTGGACTAAATGCCTCAACATTTGCCTATTATTGTTGAGCACTCCATTGCTTCAGGTGCAATATTTAGATTTGCTGACTTTCAGACACAGTTTCAGCTCATTGTAAGAACCTTTCAGGTGACATGAAAGACTTAAATGCTATCCATACTCTTCCTATTCTGCTGTGTTGTCACGTTCCTTTCTGCTTTTCTTAGTAAGTGTCAAACACTAGTTATTGATTAAGAAGTTTTGCTTCAACATCTGTCAGTTATTTCTCCCATGTCAACATGGTCCCAATGTGTAGGAAATATTTGGCTGATCTTCTGTTGTCTTAAAGGTTTCTGCAATAACCAGAATTTATTGCTCTGAGCCACTATTTGAGCCCATGAGACACATATATGAGACTAACATTAATTGAAAAAGAGTATTTGACTCATGCCTACTGCCATCAGATTAAGAAGTAGGGTCTATTTGGTAAAAACTGTAACTACAAGATTGTATTTCTTTACAAGAGCGATTTTTTTAACCTCCCAAATATTCCTCTAGTTCAATGTGACCTTCACGTTGACAAACCTTTTCTTTATTTTTTGTCATACACCAAAAAACGGCACTAAAGGGATGCAAAATGATTGTCCACTTCATGGTCCTTGAATAGACAGAGCATCTGTTGCTTCATCAAAACCATCAGAGTGACATCATCCATCTGAAGTGAAGGCTGTGCATACAAAACTTCACTTTCGTGCTAGCCAATGACTGTAAGTAAATGCAGAAATGAGCCCATTAGAATTCATGCGAGTCTCCAAAACAAGCTGCTGCTTCTAACAAGGCAAGTTGATGGCCTTGCACTTCTTTAGTATGGCTTACTGTATCTGACACTACCTGATCTTGAGCAAGAGTGCAAGTGCTGATCAGATGACTGTGTAAAGAACAAACAAACAAACAAAAATCTGTTTCTGGGTCTGCATAGATACCCAGTTGCTCCAGTTCATTAAAATGACTAATTACACCCCTTCCGATCCTTTCTTCTTGTTTCAGTAGGCAGTGCTGTAACATCTGTTTAAATTTTCCCTTGGCCAAGATGTACTATTGTGGGTGCACTAAGTATAACTTTGGGTTCCCAACACTGCACATAGTTAACCATTTTGTACAAATTGGCATTTTGTATCATTTTGAAATTGCACATAAAAAAGAACCTCAAGTTCTGTGCTCAATCTGCTAGTTGGAAAAAGCAATCAGTCTGTTTCTAATATGCAGTCTTCAATTCTTGGATGGCTGTTTTCTACTGTTCAAAAGAACACCAAACACAGTTAGGCTTAATTTTAAAATTTTGGGCTTTGGGAAAAAAATCATCTCTAATTCAGTACATTTTGCTTATTTTGCAAGTTTCCAGTTTGAAACAGACTCTTTGGAGCAATCAAGAATTCCTGAAATTATCTCATTAATTGTTTTCAATTTTAGAATCATATCAAATCCACTGGCAATTGTTAGTTTTCATGTTCCTGAGTAGTTTTCACTTTATGCTGTCAATGAAATATTTTTAAATAGCAGGACACTTACATAAATGGACATTTCTGATAATTTTTGCAAAATTGCTTTTAAAAATTCAGTGCTAGTGAAAAAGAATAAAAAGGCTGGTAATGAGACTAATTCACTCTTCAAATGTTAGAGCATCATTTGAGCATTGTCCCATCATCTCAAATCATTCTTAATTCTAAGAACCCTTTCCCATTTCAATTTGCTCCGGAAAGCTTTCTGTAAAAGCAATGGGAGTATCCAAATTAATTTTAAAGATCACAAAATTGCTTTTTCTTTTTAGAGGAAGAGCTGTCTTGTACTGATCTCCTGTATGCAAAATTATCTTAATGATGTCTTCTTTCATCTTAGTATTCTCCCTTGAGTAGTTTGAGTGCTTTCTGGTTCTCTTTGGTTGCGGCTAAATATTCCAAGCAGGCATCAGAAACACTGCAGATTTTGGCTTGTCTCCTTTTAGCTTCTTTGATGGGGGTCTGGTGACATCTTTTTACAATGCACAATATAAACTAGCAGTTCCCAACCTTTTTTTTTACATTTTATTTTTCATAGGAATTTCTAATGACCATGACTTTCTTCTTTTCTGCTGCTTCTCTGCTGCTGCCCATGGGCTCTCCCATCCCTAGATGCACAGCCAGGATGCTGCTATGAGCATCTCCAGCCTTGATCCTTCATCTTTACCCAGTCCCTTGGGCACACTATGCTTTCTAGTGGCAGGAGGGATTTAAGGGGGCAGGTCAGAGGGATGGAGAAAGGAGGGTTCATTTGCACCATTGGTGCTTCTCTTGGCTAGTCTGTGTTGCCACCTCCACAGTTAATATGCCCAGCAGAGCTCAGCAGCTTGTGTCCTGCTCAGCAGTTTACTTTGGACGTTGACGTGTCTCTTAGCGAAGGAGTGTATCAGCTAGAAACAACTACTATAAACAAGGATGAGAAAAGAGCCAGCCTTTTATAAAATACCTGATTTTTCTTGTTATCTGTTGTACAAGCTTTTTCATGATCTCTAACAATCTGCAATTGTGTATTCACTTTCAGCTTGAAATATAGCTGTCCTGTTTGGAAAATGTTATTATCAGAACAGGCGTTATCCAAGAAACTTTATTTGTCTAATCAATTGAGTTGTCAGGTTGAGTTAGCAGATCTGTTTGTAGGAATCAGAGCAGCCTCTGGCTGTGGTGTATTTGTTTATAATATTTGTTAGGTACATGTGCTGGATAGCTTGGATACAGGCATTATGATGCTTTTGCTATAGTCCCATGAAATTCAAAACCACAGAAGTCATCCTTTTGAAAACAGCACGGCAAAGATGAGAAGAAACTTGTGGATTCTACATTGGCTTTGGGTGGCAGATTATTTTTTGAGAAACTTGTTTAACATTATAACTAGCAGATGCTGTGCATTTTAGAACCAGGTGTTATTGCTTTGTCAGAAGGCAAATTAACCAAAACTGTAGTAATCCGTTACACATCCCTTAATGTATTAAGAAATATTGTATGTGTTTGTAACTGTCTTGAGGGGTGTGTAAAACCCACCCTTTGAAGAAAAGCTTATCATGATTTGCTGTACACCTTCATAGCATGTATCCCTTCATCTCAATCATCATTAAAAAAGGCTACAGTGAATGACATTAAAAGGCAAAATTGTAGCTGAAGACTGGTGTGCAGTATCAACCTGTTGTCTCCATTTTGCTGCATTGTGTCTGTGCTCATATTGCTGTTTAGTACGTGCTTGTGGTTTACAAAGCCTAACTAAGCTTATTTGCCAATAAAAATCGGTAGTATTTTATTGTGTAACTTTACACTTTGTTCATAAACCTTCTCTATACTTGCAGACTCTTAAGACTGTTTAAAAACAGCATCAATAGTGATGAGTGATTGCCATTTAGAGCCATTTCATTTTAAAGAAGAATCGTGCTTAGCAAGCAAGACTGCAGTGATTGCTCTTCGGACTGGTACGTGCAAGAGGAGTAAGGAGAGAGTGGTTCAGGGTAAAGTATAAACAGTAGAATGAAAATTTACTAAATATATTAGTTTGTTAGTACTTACAGTTCTTCTGTATATCTTCAGCTAGAGAAAGAATATATTCAAACTTTCTAATTTGATCAACTGATTTCTCCATGGCAATGGACGTGAATTTTAATAGCAGTAGTGAAAAACTGCTTTAAAAGGAGGAAATTCTCCTTTCTGTGAAAGAATGTTTATTTCTTTCTCTCTTTCCTCACCACTTTCCTCATCCCATTAAAAAAAAAAACAAAAAAAAAACCCAAAACCTCTCCTCTGCATGCAAATGTACTAATTGCAAACATGTTATTACTGCAAAATTATAGCAAAGAATTGAATTCCAAGTTTCCTATAAAAGAGAATTGTAAAGCAATTATTCTAAAGTGAACCAAATTACATTTTAGTTATTCCCCAGCCGTCTGGAAGCTATGAAATCCTGTCTCTGGGAGGCAGCCATCTTTTCATCCGTATATTTCCAAGTCCCATCCCCCTGCACTACTTACCTTGGTTTTGTTGAAAAGATTCAGCAGTCAGCATGCTCCTAAGGAATATTTTGGGTTTGTTGAACAACTATTTTCTGATGGTTGCAGGTTGCATTATTTGTTACTATTCCTGCATCTCTAGGTCTGCAACTGAACTGCATTTTCTCACTAAAAATGGGTGTATTGTGACCTGTCTTGTAATCTCCAAATAATTTTTGTTAGGGTTGCGCATATGACTGAGGCTCCGAGGGTGAGCTTTCCCAGGTGATGACGCCCCTGCCTCCCCCAGCCCCCGTGCCATCCACAGTGGCTGTAGCCACATCCATCCCCAGGCAGCTGACGCTGAAAAGGTACCTCCAGGTGGTTTAGCAAGCGCTCCTTTTTGCTGTGAATGCCCAGAGGTGGAAAAGCACTCATCATCTCGCAGATATGAAACTAATGATTTTTAAATCTAACATTGGCTGAGTTGTCATGGCAATTATCAAATGAATGTTCTTATTTCCTGTAAAGATATGTTTTATAATACTCTAAGCTATACTTTAAGTGACTACTTCGTGCAGGCTGTCTAGGCAAACATGCTGTAAAAAAAGCTAAGTGCCAATTAAAGCATTGGGAAGAACCTCTCTTGCATGAACTCAGTGAGGCACTGTAGCATACATAATATCTCTTAAACAAATTCTAAAATCTTGCCTTTTGTTTCCAGTATGCTACAGCAACACCTGGTTTATAGGACCCAGGGTATTCCTGTGGAAAATCAACAGTGGCGTGCTTTTGGAAAACTACCCAGTTTATCTTTAATGTTAATGTTCCAAACCACGTTAAGAACAAACTGAATGAAAAGGTTTTGAAATTTATCCCACTGGTAGCATTAAATGATAGGGAAGATCAACAGAACAGTTTGCTGTTAATTACATATTTACTGTTACCCAAGGAGGAAATATTTAGTAGCTTTGGGATAAAATTCTATCAATCCTCCAAGATAAGGTTTTAAGCAATTGGATTGATCATACTTTCCTAAGTTTATGTGTATTGCATTTTTTATATTTCCTTATGTTTAAATGAGTTGTATTGTGGGAGACAACAAATAAGTAGTTTTTCCCATTTACTTCTTTCCATAGTCTTCTCTTTGCATGCACACAGACTCAAATTCTCTCTGTAGTTTTTCCAGGCGATGATAACAGGAAGGCTTCTTCCCTCTGGAAACATATAAGACTTTGCTGAATTAATAAAAACACGGAAAAAGAGAACCAGCAGCAGATGCAGGTAGGTAAACCACTGCTAACCGCTGAATTTAAATTACTTTCTAAATTATTATTTTGACAGTGTTAACACTTTCTAGTATTTGGAAGGAGTCTGCCATTTTTAACTGTGTTCCACTGTTTGTTTTATTTTCACTTGTCAAAGGCAATGGTTTTGTTTCTTCATTTTTCTCTTTTCACAGGACTGGTTTAGTTTTTTATTTTGCCTCTGTGGAAAGGAAATTCCTTCAAGAGGCCAGCATCAGGGTATCCTGCTGTTGCCTTCAGCGCCATTTCCTCTACTGAACAGTGGGAGAAAAGGCTTACCAGCCTTTTAAACTTACTCAGATTCAGTTTCCAGTGTACAAACATCAAGTAGAAGCTGTAAGTCAGCTTTCAGAATAAGGGATAGCTTTGCAAGCAGTATGAGATCCAGACCATTTTCTTTTTTACAGGAGGATGTAACTTGCTCCATTTTACCTGATGCAAAATTTCTTTCTTCCCCTAACAAAATCACCTGCTCAAGCTGAATTACTGTATGGTCAGGAAAATGCAGAAAGTATGTGTCAGGAGCCTGAAGAGAAACAAAGATGCAAAATATAAAAAGAATGGATCCTCCATTTAAGACACAAAAGAAAACGCTGTGGGATAGTTGTAACGCATAAATGAAAGCAATATCTAAAATGCTGGTTCCCTTTGTTAGAAACATTGGAGAAAAATTTCCTCTGTTCCTGGGAGATTAAACCAAATCTATATCAAAGTAGGTGTTCTGGAGACCCTGTGTGTAGCCGAGCCACTCAGGACAGCAAGTGCGCGACACACAAGCCTGCTGCTAGTCTATAAAACTGTGTTTTTCCAAGAGGAATATTCTTCTGTTAGACTCCAGCTATTATTTTCCTGCACTGGTTTCTGGGTGCAGCCTATACTTGCTTCTTTGTAATTTTCTGTTAAAACAGTTGGCTTATAATCCCTACTTTTAGGAATACTTTTATCCAGATACTGTATTTGTTTGGAAAGCGGGAAGGAAATGGAGAACCTGGGTTGCCCTCCTTGGCCAGATCATCTTCATAGTAGATCTAGGATATCCTTGGGAATACCTCCTGAGGACACCAGTATCCTGCAGTATTCTGTAGGTATGCTGAACCCTTTTGTTTCCTCAGCACAGCTGTGGCTTTGTGTTCTCTGGAAGAACACCTGAAATCTAAAGCTACCTCAGTTATCTGTTAAAAACTCCACTTATCTTCTTTTTAAGCAAAGTGCTTTGACTTTTCATCTTCATGATTGCAGTAGGAAATTCTTTTGTGGCTCATATTCACTATATCAACTGCCAGTATTCAAAGTCCCTGACTTTCTTTGTTCACAGAGAGGATAGGTTTTTAATTCTTTTTTTCTTGATTTTGCTATTATTTTGTCTTTCATATTTACAGCCATTCAATGCCAGCAATCAAATTCTTTCCAAACACAGCTTGGCAATGGCTATTAAACTGGAAGCACGTTAAGTATCTAAAAAATAGAAAAATAACAGCCTGTTCATTTTTCACTATCTAGAAAATTTAAAAAGTCAAAGAAGTATTATCAAATATTTTAAATAAACATGGAGAACAGAAGTCAGGGTGAATATTTCATTTACAATAGTCGTGTGATCAGAATGCATGAAAAATTATAACCCAAAAAGGAGCCACAATCTTAGTATGTATTCTTGTGGGATTTTTTTTTTTTTTTTTTTTTTTAAATAAGACCTGGCTTAAAATGTTATGTGTGCTTTTTCAGGAAACAGCAACTTTTGGTTGGTAACAAGACATTTACAAGTATTTGGGATATCTAAAATTAAAGGCCAGGATGAACTCCATTGTGGGAGAGATGGAAAAGAACTAACTTGGTGTTGCTTTTTTCCAAGTCATCCTGACTACAAAGTTGTTACTCCTGATTACATTACTTCAAGTTAGAGTCTTTGCCTGGACAAGCTAAGAGCAGAGGTAATATATCTGTTATTCTTCCAGACTCCAAAGGTTTTTCCTTTCTCTCACCTGCAACACGTTTTCAGCTTCTTGCCTTATTCACTGCTCCAAGTGTTTTGGGTTCTAGCTGGTTTTCCTTGGCTTTGGAGCTGATGCAGTAGGTATGGTGGGTGTGCCTTTAGAAGTAATAAGGACAACTCATGATAAGCAGACTTTTAGTAGGAATTAAATCCCTTGGTGGCATCCATGCAATGAAGTCTCATCGAGCGTTGGAAGGATGCAGCAATAATCAAGTCTTAACCACTTGGCCCAGCTGAGCAGGATTACTCTGGTTCTTGTTTTTCATGTTTTTTTTCTCATTCTGGATGTCATTGCTAATCCATCAAATATACTGGGTAAAATGTAGGGAAGCACAGGGAGAGGGCACAGGTTAAAAACAGTAACAGTGGCAATTTCTGGAGATTTTTTGCATCCTGAGCATAAATGGTAACTTGATAACTGAAGTACTTGCTGTGCAGCTGCCACTTTGTGTGGGAATATATGGGAACAATGATCAGTAAATGCCCTGACACCTCTTAAGAGGCATATTTTGTGTAAACGGATATTAACAACTCAAAAGCTAAACTGGGATCTAAGCAAGGTCATTGGCTGGTCAGCCAGTTTATTTTTGACCTAAGCAGTGTTTAATTTAAGAAGCAGAAAGACTGTGATAAGCAAGTACTAACCTAAATGGGCAGCTGACTGCTGACTGATAATTGAAGCTGAGTCATCCTAAAAGGAAGCCCATTTGTACCCTCGCTCAAGAGAAGAGAAGGGGGAAGACTGGAATGAGAGAAAGGAACCCCTCCACCCCCCATGATGCTTTAGTAGTACTGAACTCAAGCCATTTCTTTTCCACCAGCAAGGAAAGAAAAAAGGAAAGGCAAATGCAAAAAGATGTAAATTTTAAATAATATATGCATGCAAATGAGGTAAGCCCCTTGGTGTGTCCAAGTTAAAGCAATGTTTTAAAAACTGTTATCTGGTTTCTGTAGAATTTCTTAATTCCAATGTGTATTACAAATATATGCACTGTGAATAAAACCTGAGGTTTCTTATAACTGCTCAGGAGTAAAAGTAATAAACAATCTTAGTATGGCTTTCTTATAAATAAAACATGCTACTCTGTTATGTTTAGGGTCTTTAAGTCCTCAGTTCTCTGCTAGTGACTGGAATAATTAGGTTCTGTTTTGAAGGTAGTGATTTTTTTTCAATATAAACATGAATTTGTCACTTTGAAAAAGGAACTTTCTTCTATTTCAGGATTTTTTTTTGTAGTTTGAGCCTCTTGCATCACCCAGCCCTGCTTCTCACCGAGTCTAGTTTTCTCATCCTACACTACTATCAAAAGTGTGCTTTTGAGGAGGGGCTTTTTGGCTACCTCAGAAGAGTTGCTGTCTTTTGTACTTCAGCTTAGGTTTGCCTGATAGCACTCCCTTCTCTACCTTGGGCATGGAGGTGCTGTTGCAATACTTAAAAGCAGTATCAAATAGATCAGGTGTGACAGAACTCCCCTAACTCCCTGTAAAAAGCTTTTTGCCCAATTCCCTCCTGAAATATTGCTGAAGCAGTGTTTGACAGATTTGTGTAGCTATAAAAGCTCTCAATTGCTATTATTACACAGGTCTCTGGAAATATATTGATAGGCTTAACTCTCCATATTTCTGATTACACCCACTAAATAAGGACCTAGTCCGTATCTCTGACTAACTACCTTTTATTGCCTTGGCCTCAACACTAGCTGGGGAGGAAGGTGGAGGAAATTAAATAATTAAATGCTTTGAGTGTTTCAGTGTATGAATACCTACTTGTAAAAGCTAAAGTGGGGTACTTGCTTACTACTTCACTCATTTTCGAAAACGGGGAGTCATCCAAGCATGAACTGAAGCAAGCAGTTAGCGGGGTACTTGCTTCTTCACTCATTTTTGAAAATAGGGAGTCACCCAACCATGAACTGAAGCAGGCAGTTTAATCTCCTGTATAAAGGGAGCTGTAGGTTTGATTTCTGATAGTATTTTATGCAACTTACTTTCTCTTTCTCATTCCATTGGCTTTTCATTTTGCTGTGGCATTTAATTTACCAGCAGTTAGACATAAATGAACCACTTGTTCTCAGTCGGTGAGCCCAGGTCTTTGGGACCACTGTGAAGCCCACATTCACATGCAGCATGTGAGAACCATCCTCTGGTGACTTCTCCACAGCTCTGAACTATGTCTGAGTGACCTAATGCCTGGGCTGAGGACATGTTGTGATATCAGGGACAGTAATGTGGAATGGAGGAGAACAAGGTGCTGCTCATCCTTTCAGGCCACCAATACCTATGGGTGCAGTGTTATGGCTTGTTTGCTTGTTGCATATGGGATTTAGAAAACTAGTGATGGTTGCTGACTTGCATGGATCACCTCAAAGGCAATTTGGCTCTGGCAAAGCATAAAATTAAGCAGAAGTTCCTGCTTCTAAAGATGCACTCGGGCCCATAGCTAGCCTGGTCAGATGTGACAGGCAGCACCTGAGGATGTTTTAAGATAGAGACTGGATTAGGGCAATGAACTACCAGTTCTGCAGTCACAAGGAGCAAGGGTGGCAATGCCAGGGGAACAGGCACACAAGTTGTGCTGTCCTTAACCTTTCCTGCCTGTCTTCACCCCGTTATGCCACTCTGCAATGGGGCACTTTTTGTGCTGAACACAAATTATACAGGACTGCCTGGATCATGACATCCAGACAACTGGGCATTTGGTCCTCAAGTCCATTCACCAGGGACCAGGACAGCACTTTCAGCAGCTCTCAGTAAGCTTCAGACCAAGAGTAAGAAAGCAAGTTACACCTGTGTGTGCACTAAATACTTTTATTAATTCTTCCCATACTGTGTGCTCCACATCTTTAATTGAAACAAAATTGTCTTTCCATTCTTCTGAGACAAATTGTGTTGAGTGCAATGACAGGATGAGAAATATTTATCCATATTTTACCCATGTTGTTGCTATTCATTGCCCTAGGACAACATAACATGACTAGAGTATTTGCACCTTTAGACCATGATTTGTGGCTTCTGCATGCAATCCATTTAATGGTTGCTTATGTACTGTTCCTACAGTATACTACAGTGTCGACTGGTTTTCTGTGCTCTCTCTCCTGCTGTTCATGGGGCTCAAATTTCCCATGTATTCAGCCTAAGCAGGGCAACACATTCATTTTGTTTGGTGTAAGGTGGCTTGCATGTATCTCCATTCATGCTGGGAACAGTTGACTCCTGTGAAGATGCTGGATGGACATACCAGTGGCCAAAAGAGAATGGTTAGGGAAGAGAACAAGGACAGGGCAGGTCTATAGAACAAGTTCCCCAGACCATTCTCCTAGCCACTCGCAACTTATGGATAAGGTTGCTCTTGACCAGAGGCAGCGTATTTGTGTTTGGTGGCCTTTGAGGCAGCTTGCTTTCATGAATTTGTCCAATTGCCTTTGAACTCTTGCACAGCTTCAGCATCCAGGATAGTCTGTGGGAGTATTCCAGTTTAACTCCTTGCACAAACAAGGACCTCCTTTAGTATTTTTGCCTACCTGCTGCCTGTTAGTTTCATCTGAGGTCCCATCATTCTTGCAGGTCTTCCCGATGACTCTCATGTTTGCATGATGGTTTCCTGCCCCCACCACCTCCTTCCCCTTGCAGCCCTTAACTTTGTTTGCAGTAAAAGAAATGTGGTTGTCACTGCATGTTCCCCATATGATGTAAGCAGTGGTTACCTAGCACTGACTGGGATGAGATGGGCTATATAAAATTCACTAGTACACAGTGCCAAGAACTTTGATACTTGACTTGGAACAGAAAGAAGAAAGACCATTTGGGGGTTTTTCATAATTAGCCTTACTTGTCATGTAAACCATACTTATCATGCATTCCTGACAGTGACATACCAGGAAAAAAGGACTGCAATAATCTTTGTAACATCCTCTGGGTTAGAGCTTTGTGTAAGCATCTGTTAAGGTCTGCAGCAATTCTAGGAGCTGGAACTGGATGACCCAGCTTTGGCATTCAGGAAAAGGGGTTGGAGAAAAGCTCAGTTAGTTCAGGGTTCATGCTACCAAAAGTAAGCAACCTTTCCCCGAGCTTTCCATTATAAATGCTGGGTCTATTGACAAAGCTATGACAAAGATACTATGATGGGAAAATCCAGAATATACAGAAATGCAAACTGTGACAACTGTTGCCAGAATCAGAAGATGCTATAGGTTTATTTTTACATACTTATGGCACTTTGACATTGTTTCCCTTTTTCATATATAGAAAATAAAAATTCTTGAGGAGTAAAACTTTATGGTTAACTTGAAAAACTAATTAAGAATCTTATGGAAATAGATGTGCATATGTGAACATTGGTTTCTTTTTTTTTTTAAGGGATTTCATATGTGATAAAAGAAGTTTTAAGAAATTTAAAAAAAACCAAACCAATACCCCCCAAAAAAACCCCAAAACCAAAACAAAAACAAACCAACCAAACCAGAACAATCCAAAGAGGTCTTTCTCTTACTTGTTCAAATTGTGGGGCATTTTTCTGGTTACTTTGGGTTATGTGGATTCTTTGGATACTGGTTTCTTTTATTCTGATGTCATACGTCCATATACTTTTACTTCTGTGGAAGTGTTGCTCAGAGCATTGACAAAGGAATGAGAAGTGAGCTTCCCTGGTTTCCTGTGGCCTTGAGATTCTCAACAATTTATTTTTTAAACCTAAATGCCAGTGAGTAGGAGTTAGAGTGGAGTTAGAATCTGTAGAATTTAAGCCCTAAAATTAAATATACAAAGCATCTACTTAAATTAAGAACTCCATTATTATTTGCTTTGATATAGACATGCCTATTACATTGATAAGCACTCCTTAAAATTGTATTTTGAATGCTTCAGTAAAGTTTTTTTTGGAACTTAAATGCATCTACATTCAGAAACCTTGCCTAGCCTGTCACTGTTTATCATAGTAGGAAATTGGAATATATTCAGCTTCAGGAAAAATTATTTAGTTAAAGCGTCATTTGAAAGCTCCCATGACACTGGAGTCTTTTTCGGCAGCATATTTTACAAATAGATGATAAAGTCTCTTATTTTGCTACAGCTGTATTTTGGTTTTTTTGGCAGGTGGGAATGACTTTCATTTTGAAAAATATTCGAGGACAGCTGCTTCTCTTGAACAGGTGAGATGTCAAAAAAATGTTGATAGGTAAACAACAACATATTTCAGCAGAGTGCTCTACTAACGGCACATCTCCATTTCCATTTACACACTAGGCACTTAAATCATGTCTCCAAATTATAGGTATGCAGGAGTTCACAACTTACCTAGCAGAGTTTAATGACTGAGCTGCTTCCTGTGCATTTAAGGCTTTTCAGTGGACTTAGCAGAAATGAGGTAATCAACCTGCAACTCTAACATCAGGTACGTAGTTCATTGAAAAGAGACAGCCCTGATGCTTTTGTGGCCACTGGAAGAAAGCCCTTCTTCAGGGCAGCAGAACGTCACTCAGGCCTGTGTCCAGGCAGATACCTGCTCTGCTTACCTTCCTGTCCATGTGTGCTTCTTGATATAGATAAAATTTCCTTCCCTGATGTACATTCTTCAACTGTAAACTCTGCAAACCAGTCAAACATGTTGCTCTAGCACAGGATAACTGGCTGTATTTTTTTTTAGCCCAAAGGGGGTAGCTTCATTCTGGAACATGTTTAGTTTGTAGGTGACAAATGGTCTGTGAAACACTCAGAGGCAACTCACTATAAATGAAGCCAGGCAGCAGAAGTCCCCATTGTTGCTCAGTGTGGTGAGCCAATATAATTGGAACTATATAAAGTGAAGCAGAGTTAGGATTTAGCAAGGTAATAGCCAAAAAAAGCCACAAAAATAAACCACCTTGCTTCAGCTCTTTCCAGCACCTTGAGAATATACTGCTGCTCTCTCATTTGCTTCTTTCTGTATACGCTATGTTTTATTTCTTAATGCTCTCTTGTTTAATTTTTCATCTTTGCCTAAAGAATGTGTCGATATTTTGTAAGGGCTGATTTGCCTATTTAATTTTTGTCAGTTTTCATTTGGTCACTTCCAAAGATACACAAGAAAAACTGCAGCAGTTTGGAGCATTGTAGTATACCAGGCCTAATTACTTCAAGAAAAGAAAAATAGAGGCAAAATTTTAAATCTTAGTCTGTAGGTTAACCATCATTTTGAATTAACTCCCTAAACTCTTTTTACAAGTATTAGCCTACAGTAGTGTGTTCCCATTAAAGTTGGCTCACTCTTCTTTCCTTGCATACCAGGGGCATGCAATGCTGGGCCCTTTATGCTTTACAGCTGGGAAAGACCAAGTCTGAAGTTGGTAGGCTTATATGGTTGGTTTTGGTTTTGTTGTACTCTTCATATCAGCAATACACTGTGAAGAGAGGTCTTACCAGTTTAATTCAGGTTTAATTTTCAATATTTTTTCTCACAGCTTCCAGCCATCCTATGGCAACATTTATTTCACAGGTGGTCAGCTTGATCTTCTGACTTTCTAATAGGAAACTAATCCCATGTCTCAGTTCATCATAATACAATTAAACACGTACAGCACAAATCATTCTGAAGAACTGATGAGACAGATGTTCAAAGTCAAAAGTTTAATAAGAGGTGCCTTCATGGAAAACTCCCATCATAGGTCTCTTTTTACCCCTCAATGTATCTGAAATATGGTATTTTCTTGATTAAGTTGTCTGTTTTCACGGAGACTACTGTAATAACAGTAAGAGTGAAGAACATGACATTTAAATTGCCTTTAGAGTTAAAAAGGAAAAAGATGCAGATGGTGTATGAAATTTTAAATTTCTCTATCTCAGATATGCTCCTCTGCTTCAATGTAGAGTCAAAAATTTCAAATTATTTTCTTTACCCATTAGTTACATACATTTTCATACACCAAAGATTGCAAAATCATTACAGCAGAACTGAATATTTCACTTGCACGAGCAACACCACTGACTGCTCAGCTTGGATTACTGCCAGAAAGGTCTCCACTGTGACACAGAAAAACTATTGATAAACATTGAATGAACCGGGCTTACCAAAATTTGCCTTAGATCATCAAAACTTCATGCTGCTTAGCTTCAAAGCAGCATGCAAGGTACTTATTTTCAGCTTTGGAAAAACATTATGTCTTGAATAAAGAAACAAAAAGTCCTAAAATTTAATGTCTGTCTGACTCCCCAGGGCACTTCAATTCAAATGTAAGTGATCACCTTCTGGAGCAAAACCAGTGGAACAGAAAGGCAGTCAGATCTGAAACGGTTTAGAGCTGCTTCTTCCACAAAAATAGCACAATTCTTTGTGTATTTCTATGACTGCTTACTGAAAGTGTTGGAATTCAGTGGGGTGGAAAGGAAAGCCAGCAATGTGAATTTAATATATACTATTCAATTATTTGCCTTGCCCACAAGATGATATTTTGACAGCAGTTTTACTGGTTAGTCTTTCCTTAAGTATCTTTAAGATGTTGGACTGATAATTAGAAGAATATTGACTTCTGTCACATAGGAAGCATAATGCTTGCTAAGATGTAGAAAATATTCCGCCCACTTTATTACTGCTTAAGTCAAACAACAGGCTCTACAAAAGAACAAATTAATTCAGTTTTGACCAAGTAGGAACCAAAAGAGTGTAAACACTCAAAATACTGCTAGATGATCAGTGAACTTACAGAAACTGTACCAGGAAAGAAAAATCATATGGTTGAGCCTTTTTGCTTTGTTTTCAAATTTGGATGCATGAAGAAAGGAGATGATGATTGTTTCAAATAACACACACTAATTATGCAAAATTTTGGCATGAAATGGCCTCTGTAAGCAGAACTGTATCTACATATCAATATCCTCAAATTTTTGTTACGGGCAAAAAAGAAACACACATTATATATAAAGCCAAGAATTTATTTTAAGTCCAATTGAAATCCTAACTGTCTAATTAAATAATACTTATTACCCCAAATGAAGCCATTACAGGACCAAAAAAAAAAAGTATGATACAGAAAAAGTGTAATAACATAGAGTTGTCATAGTAGTCTCTGCTACTTTTCCTGATGTTATGCTCAGCCTTCCAATGCACCTTGGGGTCCTAGCATTGAAAGTTTCAGAAAGAAGAGGGGATCATGCAGCTCAAATTCTTAGCCATAAGGACCATGATATTGTTGATTTCTCCTTAGAATAGAATAGA
>VZTL01041914.1:0-30322 GCA_013400535.1 Scopus umbretta | reverse complement strand
AAAAAAAAAAAAAAAAGGAAACAAACTTGATTATCAGAATTTCTTCAGTATCTGTCAGGTTAGTCAGTTCCCGTGTTTTTTCATCTGCAACAAGAACTCTGGAGGATATTTTAGATGATATTTTATTTTTGTCCCAGGCAGGGGAGAGTGTGCTGGAGCCAAGAGGCGCAGTGAGTCTCCGTGGCCGCCGGGTGCCACTGTTGGTCTGTGCTGGTTTGGCAGTGTGGTACCAGTGCTATTTTTTTCCTTTGTTTCCAAACATCTTTTTCCTTATTTTATTTTTGGTGGGGCTGGGCAACGGGGTCCAGTCTCGCTTCATTGAGAATCCATCAGTACATTTTATGAAATGGTTTTCAGAATCTGGTTTGCTAGAAACGAATGACTGTCCTCAACAAGCAGCACAAAACATTCATGATACAAATGGGACATGCATTTGGTCTCATCTGCTTCCTACATTTCTAGAATATTTGTAAATAATTGCATACTATTTTTAGTACCCCTTTATAATACTCTCCCCCCCCCTGCCCATTCTTTCTCCATGTCTTCTCTTTGCTGGTCTCATTTTCCTCTGTTGCTTGGGGGTTGTTTGGCCTGCCCATGCTGACCACTGCTCTATTACTGTGTGCAAGCTTAATTGGACAAGGTCAGCTGGAAGAGGAGAACTGTTGTCCTGCTTGGGGAACAGCTTCTTTGTCCTGAAATCTCCTCCCCCCTTTACGCTGAATTCGCTGGGGTGATGTTCTGAAGCTTAATTCTGCTTCTCAACCATTGATACTGCTGATGGTTGACTGAAAACACATCGCAACCCTCGTGCAGAGGCAAGCAGGCTTGGGGACAAATTCACTGCTTGTATAGCCAGGTTCAGTTCCTTTGCATTGCACTTCCATCTGTTAGTGACGAATTTGGCTCCTGTTGCTTGATGTGGCTTCTTGCAGTGTAGCCCTACTTGTGTGGCTATTGTGTGGCTGGGTGCTGAAGCACAGCCGGTAGCAGGATACCTAGGGTCTCAAATTAGCACCGAGCGTGTAGATTTAAGCTAGCTGTAAAGGCAGACCTTATGTTAAGCCCAAGACACAGAAATCTCAAAACTCTGACATTGTCTTGCTTAAGTCGTCTTTGTTGGTTTTGACCGTGTTCTACGTCCATCGTATGTTTTTCTGTATCTTCTGTAGCATGAACTTTTAGACTGAAAAGTTAAAAATGCATTCCAAGGACAACCCCCAAAGCCAAGCTGTCCCAGCTGACCAAGCAAAATGCCTCTTGAGGCTCTGCAGGCTTGGGTCCTGGTGCACCAGGAGGAGGTACCAGAGAGCCCTTAAGAGAGCATTCTCTTTTGGAGCTGGTGTTAGCTGTATGACGGCACACGTTTTTCAGCACTCTGTCAAAGGTATTCTGAAGCCCTGCTCCCTTTTGTGTCTGATTTCTGTGAACATTTAAGGGCCTGAATTTTACTGGAGCAAATGTTCACGTAGAGAAAATTGCAAATTGGTTATGGTTGCTATATTTAAATTCTTTGTTATTGCTATTTAACCCTGCGATGCTTTTTCTTAATTGTAACAGAAACAATCAGAGTCACAACTTCTGATCTCACTCATCACAGCTAGGCACTCAGACTTCGTATTTTTGGCCACTGAATGATGGCCATCAACTACCCACAGGAAAGCTTTCCATGGAAGCAGAGAGGAAAGAAAAACTGTTAAATCTGCTAATAAAGTCATAGAAATGCAACCTGCTCCTGGTGGGTTTTGTGGGCAGAAACTGTTTGGGGAATTATTTGTTTAAATTAATAGAAAACATCCTGTTGTAAGAATCCCCACTGATCCCGATTGCAAGGGTAAGACATAGGGAGAAAAACGGCTTATAATTGAAACCATAGAGGGCTTTATAGATCAAAACCAGCATTCCTTATTGCCCGGTGCAAGGCAGACGAGGAGCACAGTGTAACCATCTGGTGCCTTTTGCAGTAAATGGAGTTTGCAAGCCATCTCCAAGTAGAGGGCGTTGCAGTAATCCCATCTGGAGGAAGCGATACAAGGGTATCTACAGGATGCTGATCGCTACATGCTGCAGCAGGGTACAGCAAACAAATGCTGATGTGCAGAGCCCCTTGCATTTGGATAACCTGCCTCTTTCAGCCATCTAGAGTCCTGGTGAGAAAAGATGTGAGAAAGAAATGAGCCCTGTTCTGAGCTGTTCTTTGCTTCCCTCTTGTTCAGACTGCCCTGCTGAGATGGGAAGCTGGTGGAATATTGACTGTGTTTAGAGAGTTCAGCTTCCTTTGTGAGAATGGCAAGCCAGGTGACAGACACTGAAAGGCCTTTCTTAGGTGTTCAGCACATGAAACAGTGCTTGCCTAATCTTGGCTTAAAATCTTCTGTTCAAAGAAACATTGTGTGTCTAGTATAGGGAGAGGGAATTATAGCGCTTTTTCAACAGGAGAAGGTTTTTTTTCTAATAATCCCCCTCTCCTCTCCTGCTTTCGAACAGCCTTTCTTATGTCTGAAGCTGTAAGGTTTAAATTAAACTGGGACATTGTCTGCTGTAGCCAGCTTTTGGAGCCTGCTGCAGAATCGTGCTGCTGCACTGCTCCTCCTAAAGCATCCCCTTTTCTCCAGCTCACTGCATTCCCCCAGCCAGGTTGTTCAGCTACTCTCTTGAGCTTTCCTTGCCCAGTAGCAGATGTGCTGGAGGATCAGAAGGGAAGAACTCGGAGGTAAATGTGGTTCCACAAAATAGATACCTCTGTTTTACTCGGAGGTAAATGTGTCCCTCTGTCAGATGCTAAGACAATTGCTGACAAGGGCGACTTAGAGGTGCTGGATATATCTTTATTTTGGGGTATGGCAATGATACCACAGGGATCTGCCTTCTGCGTTTGTTGAGCCCCAAAGAAAATTGAAATATAACCCAGCCTGTTTTGCTCACTCTGATGCCTTAGCCATGCCTTCCCAATCCATCTGTGCATTGAGAGCACGCCTTCCTTTTGTCCCGCGTGCCACCCTTAACTGCCACACTTGGCCTTGAGACATCCTGGGGGATCTTGAGTCAGGATGTACCATTGAAGGTGGAAATGAAGGAAGGTTTTAGCACTGCAGATGAAGCCTTTAAGTTTTGATAACTGGCTTGGGTAGCTTTAAAGCAAGTTTTACTTTTGAAACTTGGTAAGATACCAGTTCAGTCTGATACCAGCTAACCCTAGTTGTATTTGGAGTTGGGAATGCACCCAATGTGGCAACCATGGACATACAGGCAAATACCTTACTTAGACTCATCTAGGTTGAATTCATTCTTGGGACTGCATCCTGCTGTCCATGATGCTTCCCAGGGTGGAATTCAAGTCTAGTCATTAGTTGCTTTGTATTTCCAAGGGTATCAATATAAATGTCCCAACTATCTTCTGCTTGGTTTTGCCCAGTATCTCCTCTTTCTGTGCTTGTGGATATTTGTTGACACCCTACTTGGACTTCGATGTTGCTGATTTCAAGGTTTAAGAGTGGTGCATGATCTCTCCTTTGCTGTCTCTTGATGTTTTATCATCTATGGAGTATTTCGGTTATTCTTTTTTTTTTTTCAGCCTCTTTCTTAGCTTACAGGTAGAAACCATTTTGAAGGCTGAAAGCCAGCTTAAATATTGTTGTTTCCAAACAGTGTTTTTTACAGAAGAATTGGAAACCAAAACTTGCTTACACTTAGGGCAGTTTTTATAGGTTCCTTCCTACTATCGTTTCACAATAGAAGATCTGAATTTCTGACAAAATGGAAGCGTTTTCTGTGGACTACAGTAGTTGCTGAAACAGCCTCTTGCATCAGTCTTTGGATTGCTAGTATCGAATAAGCTGTGCTGCTTTGGACTCTAACCGTACGAGCCTGGAGACCCGAGTGTATAACTCGAGTGTATCATTAGGTAGCCTGAGGTCCCCTCCTTGTTGCGGGAGACTGGCTGGTATCAGGAGGGAGGAGGGGAAAATTATTCCAGGACACCTGTAAATCCCTGCAGTTCCGTGCTGAGGGTTTGATGTTAATTAGACAGCAGGCAGCAGTAATGTGTTGCAGTTCCCTTGGCTTGCCTGTTTCAGAAAGGGCAAAATCTTCCAACAGAGCAAAGAAGGAGCTGTGGAAGGGGCAGCAAACTGAATGGAACGACGATAATTTTATGCAAATTAGACTTCGTAGCAGATTCAGCTTGGCTGAATCACAGAGGGAGCAGAAGAATAAGGAAAGAAAGAGGGAGAGGAAAAACTCAATCAAAATGTATGGTTTGAGGCATGTTTCACAGCCTTCTGTTTAGATTCTTCTACAGAAACGAAGAAACATAAGAGGAATGCCACTGGTCACAGCCAGTGGAATTGCTCTTTCTCCTGTGGTACTGCTGTTAATAACTACAAGTGGGTTATTCAGCCGACCTCTGCTGATTCCGCTTTGCTGCCTGATTTCAAAAGCTTTGCCCTGCGCTGGCACTCAATCACAGCTTGATATAACCAGTGGTGCTTTGCATGCATTGCCATCATTTTCATAGGGGAACGCTCTTGTTTTTTTTTTTTTTTTTAAATAAAAAAAATTAAAAAAAAAAAAAAAAGGGAGGGGCAAGGGGAAACAGATCCAGATTCATCCAGGAGGTGCAGGGGTCCACTAAGGGGATTTTTGTTAGCTTGAGCCAAAGGAGTAATCGTCGCAGTAGAGCTTGCATCAGTATGGAGCAGATTCCTAGCGAGATCAGCTTTCCCGGTCAAGAAGGGCCGTTGTAAAAGTTCAGAAGAGTCAGGGAGAAGGGCTGGTGTGGTGAGAAGGTTCCTGATCCTGTGATCAGCTGCGTGGAGTCGGCTGTGGAGAACACCGCCGGCGCGCGCTCCATCAGCTGCGCCTGTATTCAGCTCTCGGAACCGTGGTGCTGCTCGTTGCGCTGACGTTGCCGTAAGGCCGAGGAGGCTGGCTCGCAGCTGGTGTTTTACGTGTCAGAGCTGCAGAGGTGAAGCTCGGTGAGTGGACTGGAACGCCTTTTCGCAAGGCCTGATTGTGCTGCGAATATCAAACCTTTACCTCTTAGTGCGTTTCAGGGGCACGCGACAATGCAGCTCCTGATGCGAAAAAGCCCCCCACAGCTACGATGACCTGTAGGTACAAAGCCAGCCCCACAGTGTGCAGCTTGAAGACCATTCCTCCGTTCTCTTCTGAGATCTCCAGCCACCGGGTCTTCTGTTTCCTCATTGTGATTCTTGCCATAATCTCTTCAGCTCTTTACTGAGTGGCTTGAGAACAGTTCCTGGAGCAAGGCAACAGGGTGCCTTTTCTGAGACTGAAAGGAACATTTGTTATGCTGGGTTTTTTTTCTGTTTTCTGAAAGCGTTCCAGGGACCACTACACAAGTGTACCAGGTGTAGGAACTGCCAGTCCTCTCCAGCCTATTTTTTCCAACTGAAGTAGATCACATGCAGCTTTCCCACCATTTGCTAAGCTAAAAAAAGAAATCTCAGCTCCCTGAGGTATCGTGGCCCTTTCAGTCCTAACCACAGGCTCTACAGCGCAGCGTTTCTCCCCACTGCCTCCAAATGGAATTAAACACTTGGGTTATTTACCATTGAACAGATACATCTTTAGGCCATTTTGCGCTTTCTCCTGTATGGCTGAAGGAGATCATGGGAACTTTCCGTGCCTCTGCCAGTAACGCACCAAACATACAACCTTGTAGAGAATATGACTCTGCTGTGACAAACCAGTTTGAGAACAGGACCAGGTGCAGTCAGTGTATTTAGTGGTGTGACCATGGAAATACACTGGTCATTAAGTACCGAGACTTCATGCCCCATAACTTGGGGTCCTGCCTGTGGTCAAGGATGTTAAGAAAGTCTGTGGCTTGATCTCCTACAGGTTTCCGCAGGGAAGGGGAGGGTGAATGTCCAGTTACATGCTCCCTGAAGCTTTGCTTTCAATCTTTTCATGTTTGCTAATCTCTTTGCACAAGCCTCCTGTGTGCAAGTTGGTGTGGTTTTTTTTTTGTTTGTTATTTGGTTTTTTTTTTTCAATTTAATCTTTACTATTTTGAAAGTTGGATCACAGCAATTTCTGCATCTTGCATGGAGCAATATGCCGCCTTATGCTTTCATGAATGTAGCTAGGATGGGCAAGACTGTGCTGTTCTTACGCTGGTATGAAAATGTGCCCCTTGCCTTCTTTATGTGCATCACTAAGCCCCAGTCTGCATGCAAAAATGTGAAGACTTGCACTGATGTTATAAAAGGAACTGTAAACTTTTCCTAAAATTAGCCTTAAGTTCTGCTTGTTCTTTTTGGTATTCGAGGCTTTGAATGCTGAAAATGCAAAGCATTACATGGCGTTTATGTGTGTGTTTGTTTTATTACNTTTTCAGCTTTTCTTTGCCCTTTAAAAAAACTTTGCATGCAGCAATCTTTAAAATTAAATTTGCCAGGTGACTCAGCTCATCTGCAGTATGGTACGCAGCAAACTTCTAGCGGAATGCTGTTTCTAGGGTCTCTTTGGAACTGGATTCCCAGCTGTTGACCCTCTGGTAGGGTATCACAGTGAAACAGGCAGTTACTCCCAGCCGATAGCATACCTGTTGCTACTCTGGTTTCTTGCAACTAGCTTAGAATTTGTCGAGGCTGTTTCACTTCCCTCACACCATAGATGAATCTACGTCTCAAACAGCTGACAGCATGTTTTGTTGTGTTTTGGACGCTAATTTTTCCTCCCATGTCTCAGTTGAAAAGTATTTCTTGTTTTAAATAATACATGAAAAATGTCTGCTGTCTTTTCGTTTAGTTACTGTTCTGTGGTATTTTTTGTATTAGTTGTAAGAAATGTACACCAAGGCATGTCCTGAAAAATTTTTCTCTTTCAAAACGTGAATACCTATTATTTATTACTGCCTACGAGCCTATTTAGGGAAAAATAGTTAAAATAGGCTTGAAAGTCTCATGGCCCTTAATCAGAGCTAAATTACGGAAGCATAGAGTGACTTTAAACACGGAGAGCTGTTAATCAAACTGATGATACTTTAGACTTGTTAGCAGTATACTTAGGACCATATCACAATGGTTTTTTGAACAGGGAAAGAAAGCTATCTCAGTAAAGCCGGTAAGTAGCAGCGTCAGCAATGCACAGTTTGGTGCTGAGCCTGTGGGGCTGGCAGCAGAGCCGTGGCAGCACGGCTGGGCCCCTGGTTTGCCTGCTGTGCCACTGGCGTCCGAGCCAGCACGGCGGTTGAGCATTTTTTTGACTTTACAAGTTGTAAGTCAAGCATGTGCCGTGCTGAATCAGCGCGCTGTCTTGGTTGGGTTGGTGGGGTTTTTTTTTGTTGTTGTTGTTTTCTTTTTTTTCCCCCATTGCCTTCTGCCTCCTGTTGTGGCACCAGTTGGGGAGGACAGAAACTTAACTTCATTAACGTCGTCTTAAGCCCTGGGGAGAGCGAAGCAAGCGAGTGTGCGCTGTTCCTGTGTCGCAGAGCACTGCTGTGTGCCAGCTCGGCATTTCTGTCTCTTCAGAGCAAGCTTGAAGGTCTCACCATGTTGCAGGGAGCTTTTGAAATAGGTCCCTCAGTGATTTCAGATGACTCTGTAGCACAGTTCAGAAATTAGAAATAATTATTGCAGAGAAGGCAAAACTCAATTCCAGTAGCTAGGGAAAGGATGTCTAGTTAGTTGTATGCTTTTTTGTTCGCTCTGTGAGAAACTTCCTCTGCTGATCTTGACCGTAACGCTGTAGGTCTTTAAAAAATCATAAAAATAATGATAATAGTCCAAACCCCCAAATAACACAAACTATTTCACAGCTGGCGTGTGCTGCCATGGCAGTTGAACTGTATGAGGACTCAGTGATACTTAAATATATTCAGGATCTTGCCCTCTGCCAGGAAGGAAGGCTGACCTTTAGTGAAGGGTGCTCCTGCTTTAAATAGAAGTCCCTTACTCGGTGCCTTCCTCTGAGCTTGTGTAAATCTGTTCCAGTCCTCCTCGCTTCAGTAAGGAATTGGCCCTCCATGAGTGCGGTGTGTACTCAGTGTACCTCAGTGCTCGCAGAGCAGGCATCAGGCAAGAGTATGACAGTAGTAAGTGTCTGGAGCTCTGCCTTCCATGCTCCTTCAGGTAGATGTGTTCTGTGGCCAATCGCTTGTATTTAGCAGCTGCCACCTTTTAGCAATCAAAACTGAGCAAAATAAATGAGTAGGGAGAGTTGCAATGTTTTTAAAGTATGGACTAAATTAGATGGAGGAGCACATTAATTTGGTCAGCAGCTGGAGTGAAAGGCACTGTAATAGGACCTTATTTAGGGTAGGAATACTAGTGTAAGACTACAGAAAACCCCGTTTCCAGTGTAGGATTTGAGAGGTCACTGTACCACGCTGCATTTGAGGAGTGTAAATTATAGTGTGACCAGAAAAAATGTGGAAACAATAAGATAATACAGCTTGGTACACTTCAACTTAATTTGTAAAAAAATTACTAAATCTTTAAGGTCTCAAAGCTTAGAATAACTGTTGTTTATCTCAGTATTCCACCTGGAAAGCAAAACATATGTACAGGAGGAAAAATACGTTCAGCTTTGCATAGTCATAATTCACCTGTCATCTCAAGAAAATCCTTAAGAAATACTTGTTTTAAAAGGTTATAACATTATTTCCTAACTCTTTTAACCGTTCCTGTACACTGGGACAACGTCCAGGTAAGGGCATTAATGGCACCAGAGGCATGCCAGCATCTTGGGGGCTTTGGAGAAGACAGCACAGCAGGACTGGCTTGCAGAAGAATCTAACAAATCATGCAACAGTTCTGTTGGATAAACAGCCACGCTTCAAGTGGTCAAAGCATACGCACGTGCACAAAGCTTTTTCCAGCGATGTTCTTCTCTCCCTTGTCCCTACTAACTGTGATCTTATTGAATTGCCGTTTAGAATGTCCTTCTCTTCCAACCTCAATCACTACGGGATGGTCCATGTAGCTAGCGTGAGTGATGTACTGCTAGACAATTCATTCACTCCACCGTGCCAGCGGATGGGTGGAATGGTCTCCTTCCGCACATTTGAAGATTTTGTCAGGTACGTGGGGAAGGGTGACGATTGTTTGTGTCACCAGCTTCCTAGGTGGGCCCAAAAGGAACTGGACAGAATCTTTACCTTGTCTAGAGTCTGGTTTAAACTGGTCCTGAGCTTGTTTGCTAAGTTTCTGGAGTTTCAGGGGGAAGTTTGTTTGCATGTCCTTGTTTGTCTCCTTGAGATAACTGAAAATTTCAGACTGCTGTAAGAGCAGTATGCAGCCAGAAGGACCAGCATCTTGATTTTCTGCTGATTGGAGGTCATTTGCAAATGGGCTGATTTCTTCTAAGGCTCTTGTTCACGTCTATCTGTGTAAGAGGATGTGTTCTTTATGCTTTCAACCTTTTAGGGGTAGGCAAAAAGCAGAGCCCATAGCAGTTGTGAGGGCTTGCAACCACAAGATCTTTGACAAACGTTTGAAGGTCCAGGCTCTGCTTTGGTTTGAGGGGTAGAGGGGATATTGCCTCCTCATCTGTTGAGTTTCAGTCCTGCAAAGGGAAGGAGTCCTTTACTCTTCCCGCCCCTCCTTAGCAACATGATTTGTGGGTTTTGGGGCTATATGCTTTCAGTGGGCTAGCAGCTGTGTGTTGATGACTAATACTTCTCTGGTGTATTTCAGAATCTTTGACGAAGTGATGGGTTGCTTCTGTGACTCTCCTCCCCAGAGCCCAACCTTCCCCGAAGCTGGCCATGCTTCCTTGTATGATGAAGACAAGGTACGGTAGTTTTTTCTCGTGGGATTGTTCTCAGGTTGGAAGTAGAAGGCGTGCAGAATGCCGCGGTGACTGCAGGCTAGCTACTTCTCACTAGTTGGAGTGCTGGAAGCAGAAGTTAAGAGCTTTATGTGTTTATGTATGTGATTTGTTTGCTTGTTCCACAGCAGGTGATTCAAAGTAGGTGGCCATTTTCTGACTCTGTTCTAAAACTACGGTTAAGTCTCTTACTCTCCGTGTAAATTTAGTTTGTAGTTTTTAACATCAGCAGAATTACTGGATCCTCAGCAGCGTAACTGAGAGTTTAGACCCATGATTAAGTTTCCAGACCTTCTCTGTGCATTGGGGTGTTGAACTGCATATTCAACTGCCTTTACCTTAAGTCTGACTTGCCTTATTTTCTGTCTTACACCCTTCCTAGTCACCTTACACTCTGATTCTTCCCTCTGTTCTACCTCTTAGAATTGTTTTGAGGAGGAAAAGATGAGAGGAACCCCTCAGTTTTTGCACTGATGTTGAAAACAGGTGCAGAGGAAGCAGATGGTTTATAAACCTTAGTGACAGAAGATCAGTCTCCCTTAGAGACACAGGTAGCTGCTCCACTGCTCTGTCCTGCCCCCCCACCAGCGGGAAGCTCTGTTGGAATACAGTCGGTGTCCAGAATAGGGCTTGGTTTTAAACTGATCCATTGATCTTGATGGGTGTAAGTACTGTAGCCTTGTTCCAGAATATTACTGTCAACCTCAGTGTCCTCAGATCTCTCTCTTTACCTCCCCCTAACCTCACCAAGGATAATTTCCTGTTCATACTCAGTTTTTCACAGTTACCTGCGGGCTCTTAAATGCTAAATTTGTCATTTCTCAGAGCTCTAACGTAATTGATGCTTCCACATTATTTCATTTTGTTGTAGCTATGAAAACACACATTTTTTTCACTCCTACACTTTGAATTTGCTTAATTTCATTACCTTTCTCGATGCCAAAGTCCTCTAATGTCCTGCCTGTACTGCATCTTGTAAAGAGAGGACCTGACCCTGGATTCTTTCTGCATCCAAATGAAGCACACTTGAGTTAGCCAAGTCAGATGTGGCCGTTGGAATTGGATTCTCCAGATGAAGCTCCTGTTTGCTGTTTGTGGACATTAACTCTTCTGTGAAACTGCAGATTTGTGAAGCTGCTTGGTCAAGGATTTTCCTCATGGTTTTCCTTGGTTTTACAGCATGCTCTGCTGAGGTCATTTTTCTGTAGGGCATCTGTATTTTAGAGTTGTATTTCTTTTGAGAACTCACAGGTGTTAAGTTGTTAACTGTTTATTTTTGGGGACTCTTTTCTTTAAATTGCAGACTGCCCGTGAGGAGCCCATTCACATTCTCAATGTTGCTATTAAAACAGACGGTGACGTTGATGATGATGGGCTGGCAGCCATGTTCAGAGAGTTCACTCAAAGCAAGGTAAGTTGCCTTCATTCTTGCTCTGGAACAGTGTGATTGTGCAGGACAGTTCTGTCCGTGTTGGGAAAAGTCAGTATGTTCCTCAGTTTTTGGGGTTTTTTTTTTGTTTGTTTCAAAACAGTTAGGCTCTTTATTTATGCCCTTACCACTTCTTTGACTGGATGTAGCTGTACCTTTCTGAAGCTTCCAGGTCATTGTTTCACTTTGCAGTGCATTCTAATCCATCAGGTCAGGACTTCTTATCTGTAATTTTTGGTATGGTAGGAGACCTTTATGGTTTTAACCACATTGGGTCACTCTTTAGTATCTGTCTCCAGGTGCTCTGAAAAAAATGTGCTGTATCACTCTCCCTGGTGGTAAAGTTGTTATATGAGTAACAGGGGCATGGAAAGGGACATTACAATGGACTATATTTTCTGTATCACAATAGTCTTAATGCAATTAAAACTTGTTCTCCTTGTTGTTGGCATGCTGGAGCATCCACATAGTATGATATTTCTGGCACAAGGGGGGAATTGATTTGGTATGTTCTGTTGCTCCTTCAGAAGTATGGGGTAGACTTTAGAGTACCAAACGTTAATTCCACGGTCAGTTATGAGACAGCACGGGTTGGGGATAGCCTCCTCATGTCCGCTCTGCCCTCTGGTGTCTGCCTGCACTTGCTTTTCTGGTTGGTGTGAAGAACTCCTCAGCTGGCGGGTGGATGTGAGCTGATGGGCTCATCAGGCACTGGGACCCTGCTGCATCTGTGGTACCTGCAATGACTCTGGGAGGACAGGGCAAGTAGTTTCTAGCTCCGCTTCCCCATGTGAGAGGTGGTAATACATTCTGCAGAAATGAGGGGTTCCAAAATGGGGCTGGTATCCACGTGACTTCAGCAGCTTCCTGTCTCTTTAAGCAAAGAAAATAATCAAATATAAAAATTAAAACTAGTTCTGCTTTTCGTCTGCTTGATCATGCTCCAGGCGTTTTATGGGAGGGGATAAAAGGAAAGAAATAAAAAAAAAAAATCCAAAACACATTAAACTATCAAATAGGTTGATCCAAATTGTCCAAATAATCTTCTAGTCCCAGCATGTTGTGTGTGTTTTTTTTAATAGAAATTAGGATCATATACTTGTAAATGACTTGTGGAGGAGATTGAGGCAGTCAGTGTAAATGGAGTTTCTCCAGGTGCTGATGGCTAATTGCTCTGTAATAGCTGTGGACTTGCTGTGAGACCCACATTATTACGATGTAATCAGAATCCTGTTGCTATGCTGTTATTGTCTGCCACTTGTGGAATTTTAAAAGCAATAACAATTTTTGCTTTTTAAATCATGGCATTATTAAAGTTATTTTCTTTCTCTTGCCATGAATATAGTCACTGATGCTCATTTTCAAAGGGCTTAACCTTAGTAAAACATTTCAGTCTGTGCTGAAAGGGGTTGTTTTGTTCCTGGTCTAGCTGAGTTCTTGTTTCTTTTTTTGTTGTTTTTTTTTTTTTTTTTTCTCCTTTGCTTTTAAATTGGAAAAAGAAGGAGAAAGGAAAAAGTTTTAGAAAGAGAAGCAGCACGATGAGATCTTAACAATTCTTCAAAAGATCAGTGATATGGCAAATACTGATGGCAGCACTCATTTGAAATGTGGCTTAGTGGAATTTGATAAATCATAGAATCATTAAGGTTGGAAAAGCCCTCTGGGATCATCTAGTCCAACCGTGGACCCAGCACCACCATGCCTACTAAACCATGTCTCAAAGCCACCAGAATGGATATTCTCTCATCTGTTTGAGAAAACTAAGTCACACCTATCATTTATCACCTCTGTAGTATGGACATACCTGTCCTTTGGTCTGGGTTGTCTGTGCGCTTATTGTGCCAAAATCACGTATGTGCTACATGCTTCCTTGGGTTGGTTCCTTTGAAACTCATTTTCCACGGCCTTACCGCGTCGACACTGCACTCCCTTCAAATAGTAATCTTTGCGAAAAAGACCAACTTCCTTTGGCAAACGAACAAGAATATTTCCTGCAAGCCTTGTACATGACTCTTCTGCTTTACTTGTTAGCAAGGCTCAGCTGGAATGCTGTGTTCTTGAGATTTGGTTATTACCTCTGCAGATTTAATGTATTTGCTTATGTGTGCTACTAGATGATCAGCAGATGAGAAATCTTAGCTATGAGTAGACTGGAGTGGACTGGGAACTTACAGCATAGATGTGGGAGCATCTGTAGAGCTTTTTCAGTCATAGAAGGCTTTGGCATGGTTTTGGTGTGTTCTTTTTCTGTTAATCCAGTCACCTGACTCCGTCGTTGCCTTTTTACAGAAATCGGTCCTGATTGAGCATGGGATTCGGAGGCTGACTTTCCTTGTAGCACAAAAGGTATTTTGATATCTCTCATGCTGCTCAGAACTCTTTGGTTTCTAGCTCATAATGGCATTGACATTTGATGTGTTTTTTTCCAAGAATTAAATGCTGTATTAACTATATTTAGTTTTGTCTTCACTGTTTTTGTTCTCTAAAATTTGAGACGGTTTTAATGAATTTGCTTAAGAAATTTAATTTACAATTGTAAACAATCTTGATACCTCTTGTATTCTTGAATTAATTAATTTTTGATTTTCATCCTAATTGCTAGCTTTCTTCTGCTTTTTTTTTTTTCCCCTTGTCTTCCTGTGGTTGTATGTTTCGTTTGTAAGGACTTCAGGAAACAGGTCAACTATGAGGTGGATCAGAGATTTCATGTAAGTAAAAAGGGCATAGAACACGGTGGTATTCTTGACCTGAGGCCAGGAGGCACGTAAGTGACTCCAGGCTTCTCATTTGGTTCTTAGTAAGGCCAACATTAGTAATGCCAACGTTGGTGTCAGAGTTAAGTGAAGTATTTAAACAAACATCTCACTTCAAATACAGGAGTGGGCCTTTTGCATTCAGTGGGGCCGTTCGCATGCTAAAGTCTCTCTTGTTACCTGGCTGAACTCGTGACTGCCTCGTTCATAAAGATCTTGTTTGTTTTGGTATTGTTTTCTATTCTAAAATGTAATTATACAATTAAATTTCTCTATTTCTTATGTAGTGTGGTGATTTCTTTAGGCTTCTTACTGATTTTAAAATAACTTAGAGGAGTAATTGAAGTGAGTTGCTAAATTTCGCCTAACGGCTTAGCGATGTGGAAAATGTTTGATGCTCTTACTGCTAAGAATTACTTCTTTCCCCAAGGCTTGGGCATCACTGAGGGCTGGTTTAGCCCTGTTTTCAAGGTTGCCGTGTAAGGCATAAACCAGATTTTTATCCCTTGTGCATCTGCTTTACAGCTCTGGAAGTTATTAGGAGTCTTGAAAGTGCAAGAAATTCATCCTGTGCTCAACACACCTGGTTTAGCAAGCTTTACGAAAGGAAAACTAGTTAACAAATCAGCAAAAATAGTATTTGAATGAATGTGGGTATCGCCACATGGGACTCGCTGCCCACGGTACAGGTACAGATACAGATGCGTATCAATCAACGGCTTGTGTAGGAAACCGGCCTCTTTGGAGAGGTGTTGGGACCTTAAGCAAGAAAGTCCAGGCTTTAGATATAAAAAAAGGAAGTTTTACAGAACTGAATTGATACTGGGGGAATGAAAAATAAGAGTCTATGAATAAGCACTGTAGCACATGTCAGTGGTCAGAAAGGAGGCAAAGACTAAAAGGAGTAATCAGAAAAAGTTATCCCTGAGCTGCCGTTTAGAGCGATGGACTGTTAGCATGTTCCTGGTTCCTAAGCCAGAGGAGGCAGTGTGGTACGTCGTCTGATTGCAAAGTTTGTAGAGTACCTCTGGGATCTTTTGTGAGTGTCAGTCTTTATTACTATCTCCTATTCTATTCCATTTATTACTGGACCAACTATTAACTTAGCCAGGGCCTGGGCTTGGGTTTGTTTTTGTTTTAATTACAGTCTATATAATTAGTTCCCAGCATGTTGAGGTAATAGAGAGTTGCTCCAGCAAGCTTCCAATTTCCTCATCTCATTAGGTTTTTAACGTGATTATTAGTATAATAATCAACTATGATGATTTCTGTTGTAGCTTTTCACATTCTGCAGTTTGCAGGGTGTCTTGATTGGCTAATTTAGGCAAATTATTTTGATTGTCTTGATGATGGTTGGTTGATTAGAACACAGCAGGGGTATAATTCTTCTGCCTAGGAAATGGAGCACTCTTTTGGATTTTGGTACCAGAGCACTGAGAATTTTTGTGTGTGTGTGCACATCTAATTATTATATTTGCCCACAACACTAGTCGAATGCCTTGAAAGCAATTACATAAGTGATAGAATGAGCGTGGATGGCGTTAGGAGAAATTGGCAGCGTGCAGAGGAGGACAGGTAGGAGGGATTTGGAAGAGAAGTGAGGAAACATGGAAGTGGTTGTTTTCTTAGAGTACAGCTGATGCTTATAAGCTCACCTAATATGCCCATTGCCTGAATTTTCAGGCAGGATTTTTTGTACCACTGGCTAGTCTGGAAGACACACTCCAGGCAAACACAAGTTATTCTGCTCAACTGAGAGTCATCAGGTGAAATTCTGGGAACTGTTTTTTATAGGAGGTAAGGAAGATGACTAGCTTGAAGATTACTTCTACCCTTAAGAGCGGTGTTGCTCAGTGGAGCCTTGTACTCTGTCACCATGCACTGGGGGTTGAATGGAATCAAGCTAGGGGTGCAAGTCTCTCATTGACAGTGAAATGCGATTCAGAAATTCATTGACTCCAGATCAGACACCTTCTTCTTTTCTTGGTAAGACAGTTCTGGTGAGTTGTGTCTGCTCTCTCAGGTCACTGTTAGCATAAATGGCTGGTATTGTCATGTTGGTGCAAAGCATTTACACGAGTTTCTCCACCTAGACAAAGTGTAATTCCAGAGAAATGGGTGGCTTTGTTGGGATGAAACTGGAGTGATAGGTAGAAGGATGCTGTCTAGTCTTTCTCTCTTCTTCTAAGACACGTGCAATATGCCACAAGAATATAAAGCCCTTACCATTTGCTAGGACTTTATCTGTGCAACAGAATAACAGAGAAACCTTAATCATATTTGTGGGATTTTTGTAGGGTACTATTTAATACACAAAGATCAAGTTATTTGATTACAAGTCATAGTTCTCCTTGGGAAAAGAGCATTTCTAGCAGTAATAGTATGAAGAAAGCTATAGAATACAGATGATTGCTTTGTGTACATCTGCTTACGTAATGGAGTGTTAATATCATTGCGTGGCTCTCAAACATTTCCACAGTAATCATAATCTTAATAGGACTAGAAAAAGTTTCCCACTACTGTCTGGACAGTTCCATGTTATTGTCTGTTAATAATTGACAATAATAATCAAAATCCAATCAAGTAGCCTCTGTTGCATTAGCAGTGAAGATGGTTTTAAACTGCCTCTTCTGCCTTCTTGAGGGTAACTTGATTTTCCACCACCCTCTGTGATGTTGAAAAAGTAGCTTGTAACAACTTAAGTCATCTCCTCTGCTGTGTTGCTACCCCAGGTCTGGCCTGTGAGCACTCTCTGGGTGGTTCAAACTGCTTACTTTTGGAGGGCTAACATCATTGTTTTTATTTTCAAACAGAGGGAATTTCCAAAGTTCTTCACGTTCCGTGCCCGGGATAAGGTAAGTTGTATATTCTTCATACTTTTCTCTAAGTGTTGGCTTTATCCTTCTTTCATGTAGCTGTTCCTTGCCAGTCTAAGAGGGTGGGAGCTACTACAGCCCAACTTCGCTGCCTAGTGCGGCGTTTTCTCCTCCCTCGCTAGGCCAGTCGTCTGCACATGCGGCAGTGGGTGTCAGTAACAATGATGAGTCTCTGATGTTTGGGAATAAAAATTCATGCATTTGGAAGCCTGACCTGAAGGTTCTGTTTATGCAGATTTTAGTCACGGTGTAACAAGAGAGAGTTGGAAGCCGCACAGTGATTCAGTACCAAACTTTGTGGCTTCTGTGAAAAAGAGGGTTTTGGGTGGGGTGAGCTTGAGAACTTGCTGTCTTGCGATTTGTCTTCTACTCTTAGTATTTCAACAGTTTCAACACAGTTCTTAGTGCTAATGACTCTGCATGAGATAGAAAATTTTGGGTTGGATTCATTTGAATTTTTGGTTTTTTAATTACATATGAAATTTCCTAAGGGGTGTTCTCTAGTTCTTTCCATCCTCAGTGTTTCAGCTTCTTAACCTACCCTCCTCTTTTACACCCCTTTCTACTTGTATGATGCCGATGCCTCCAGTTTGAGGAAGACAGGATTTACCGTCATCTGGAGCCAGCTCTGGCTTTTCAGCTAGAGTTGAACCGAATGCGAAACTTTGATCTCACTGCCATTCCATGTGCCAATCACAAAATGCACCTCTACCTGGGCGCAGCTAAAGTTGAAGTGGGAACAGAAGTGACAGACTACAGGTTCTTCGTGAGGGCTATTATAAGGCATTCAGATCTGGTTACTAAGGTGAGTTTTTGTCACCCATGCAAGGTCTCTTTCCAAGACAGTGTATGAAACACTGTAAGTCGTTCCCGGAAACTGTATGCAAACATGTTACCTGCATAGAGTACTGTGGATGTGTGCCCTCTCTTTGCTCGTGTTGGCTCTGCAGAAGCATGTCTTTGAAGATGTAGTGTTCCTGTGCTTCAAGGAGATTTTTCTGTGGCCCAAGTGGATAGTCAAAAATCCTTGCATTTTGAGGCAACGGTTGTTTCTCTGTGTTTCTCTGCACTACTGCAGTAATGGTTTGCCCTGTCTAGTTTTGGATTTAGGCTGACCTGAACAAGGGCACAAGTCAGGCAGGTTTGCGAATCCAGGAGGTGGGAGCACTGGCTACGTGATTGTGATAGATCTGTTTCAGGATTGCACATCCTGCTGAAGCTAATGTAACCTATTTTCTCAGTCAAGTCCTTCCACGTTTTTTCAAACACTGTCTTCTCGGGCAGTAATTTTTGTGTAGAAAGTAAATTATTTGTTGACAATATCTGGCAGGAAGCCTCCTTTGAGTATCTGCAAAATGAGGGAGAGCGATTGCTTTTGGAAGCCATGGATGAGTTGGAGGTGGCATTTAATAATACCAACGTGCGCACTGACTGCAATCACATCTTCTTAAATTTCGTGCCGACTGTCATCATGGACCCATCTAAGGTATGATCTCTTCCCTGGCTCTGAACTGTTTGTTTTTCTTAGGCTTGACTCACCAGAATTAAATGGTCTTTTGTTGCCTTTTTGTGCTATGTAGGTGCACCTGTTGATTGAGTACATTATAATACCGTTTGCTGAATGACATGCAGTTTCTACTAGCCGTTTTATAACAGAAAGCACAAGAAATTGGGGACCAGTCTTAGAAGTGGTAACAGGAGGGTCAGTTTAGTTACTCTCCAAATACTGGAGTTTTGCTTTCAGTGAAGAAAGTGGAGTCACGTAACTAATGGGTGTCTCTAAAGATTGCTTGTTGCGCTGCTAAACCAACTTCTCTTCAAAAGCAGAGAGAATACTTTTTATTTTAGCTAGTTAAGGCAAGCAATTAGTCTGTTTCACATTAGAAACCTGTTTGGCAGTGAGGAAGGAAGAAAGCTTTGGTTTTTTTCTTCCAATCTATGAATAAATATTAAATGTAAGATTTCAGAACTCGCGAAGCTCATACTTTCAGTGGAGTAACGCTGTCCTTCAGGCAATGCAGCTCACTTCCTCCGTGTAAACTAAGGAACAGTTTATTAAAAATACATTTTGTATTTGAAACTAAACTTATTTTTTCATTGTGTTTTTGAGATAAACAATTTTAATAAGGAAATAGCTTTAAATGCTCTCCTGTTTGTTACAAAAGTCCAGACTCTATCCAAATAAAACGTGAGATAAAGCATGAACTTAAAAAGAATTTGTAAATTCAGCTACAAAAAGAAGTGCTTCATTTTCATTCTCTGATACAAAACCACAGAGATCAACATTATAAATAAATGAACATTAAGCTTTGTAGATGCATAAATGAAAGTGTTTAGGCATAAAGCACGTTTCTGGTTAGCAGAACCACCACAAAGAAAGTCCCAAATAAACTGTAAAGGCTGCATTTAGTTGGAAATCAACATTCTGTTCATGGTTACCGAAAGATGAGAGCTGACCTTTCCTTATGAGAAGAACTGAAAGTTAAAAAGATGAATTGGTTATCAAAATAAGTATCTCTTGGTTGCTGACTTTTGAATCATGATTAAAAATTGGTGGCTTAAATCACTTTTGAATAAATCCTCTCTCAGAGCATCCAAAATCTTTAGTTCCCAGGAAGTTAGGCTGCCCTCAAATGGGTACCGTGACTTTCCCTCGAGCTGCTGTGGAAAAGAGACTTTTTATTTTTTGAAAGAATCTTAAAAACAGCCTATAAATTGCCTTCTTTTAATATGCGCTATTTGCCAACAGTAGTATATTATAAAGTTTAATAGAACACCAGAAAGCCAAGCTCCAAGTAGTAATTGCTTTGTTGATTTAAAGCACCGTACCACATGTGCGGTGAAACATGATTATTGTGCATATAAGTGCTACATAACTGTTTGTCAAGGATTTCACTTTCCTGCATTTTGTAGTTCTTAGCTGTGAGCTATGCCTGCAGGAAGAAAGGTAGATGAAGGGGAAGCAGTGGGCACTCTGTGCCTTGCTGAGGTGTCATGTGCCATGGGGAAAAAGGGATGTGAATCCAGCAAATCCAGCGCTGTCCTGCTCCCTCAGTAGCCCCCAGGTTGAGTTCAGTTCCTGCCTATCTCCAGGCTCATGAGGATGAGGATGGACAGGCCATCGCGGTCCTGTAGCAGCACTGGGCACGTGCTGCTCTTTGGTGCTTCCATCTCTCCTCTTCTGTGATGTTCTCCCTGCACGCTGGGGTCCCCCTTACAGCAGCGGGATGGAAGGGTGACAAAGCGGTGGAAGTGTCCAGAAAGGTGAGGGAAATTCTTGTGTTTTTAAGATCGAAGAATCCGTGAGGAGCATGGTGATGCGCTATGGGAGTCGCCTGTGGAAACTCCGCGTTCTCCAAGCCGAGCTGAAGATCAACATTCGTTTGACGCCGACCGGGAAAGCAATTCCCATTCGTCTCTTCTTGACCAATGAGTCGGGCTACTACTTGGACATCAGCCTGTACAAAGAAGTGACAGACTCCAGAACAGGACAGGTACGGTTCCACATGGCTCCATGGTTTGATGAGCACCTTATTTGACGGGGACACATTATACCTGATGAAGTTGTTCTGTGGTTTGCGGTGTTCTCGGGTAACATAAAATTGCCATTCAACTTTGCCAAAGGAGGAAGAATGTCAAAGTAATCCTGCAGTAGGCATGTAGGTATGCAAAATGCAATCAATTATGTAAAAGCGCATATCTTCTAATTGTTTTGTACGTATCTTCAGTCATTTGTACATCTGTCTTCCTCTGCCACTCTTTGGCAGAGTGCTCAAAAAAGGAATGGAAAAGTAATCACTGTTGGTGCTCATTCTGTAGGTCTTAATAAAAAATACTATTAATTACACGTTTCCCTGAGTAGATAGAGAACATCTGAACTTGTCTTTTAAATTGTAAAGATATAGGGAATAACCTGGGTAGGATGGTACAAAATTATTGAACGTGCTTTTATATCATTTTTATGAAGCATAATGGGCTTTTTTTGTAATCGTTGTGGCTATTCTGGTATTTCTGCTTTTTGTGGCTTAGGAATAGTGTGGTTAACTGAAATACCTACATATGCTAAAATAGATGGAGCATAGGATGCATGAAAAATATTTAAATACAGAAATGTTTACATCTCCCTCTGTAATAATCTCTCTGCCATGCAGTAGTAGCAGCAGAATAAATCACTTGGGCACCATTAATGTTGCACACGAAGTGCTGAGTCACCTTTTCTCCCCCTCTTCTCCATTTAAATTCTTCCAGCAAGCTGCCTGGCCGTACAGTCCGGCCACTTCTGGAGATCCTACAACAGATAGTGTCTGTGTATGTTTTACTCCATTTCTGCCTTTGAGTGGAGATGAGGAAGGAAAAGAACGTTTTAATAATCTCTAGTAGCTGAGCTTAACACTTGAGGTTTTTTAGTCATTTCTGAAGGTCACCTTTCCTCTTACACTCGGTCTCTGATGAGCTTTATCTTTTTAAAGCTAGGAGAATGTGCTAGCGTGTGTACAGCTTTTAGCAACATTTCCAATATTTGATTTTTTTTTTTTAATTTGACACCCCTCCGCCCGATATTAAAATAGCTCTGTTAATTCCTATCAGTACAATTTTTTATTTCAGTTAATTCTTTTGAGTAGTTGGGAGGAAGGTTGGTCTTAAAAAAACCTACACCTTCAAACTTTGTGAGAAACTTTAGTAAAGCTTCCCCCTCATGGTAGAGTTTTATAGGACGGGTTCAGATCTATGTATTTTTTCCTGTGTTTTCAGAGGGTTATTTTGAACTTAGCGAATTCTTTTTTAAAAAAATTCAAACATTACTGATGTACCGAGTACTTCATGACTTCTGAAGAATGGAAAAATCGATTCATCATGAGAGAGTGACCACGATCTCTTGTTTCGTACTTTCTGCGGTAACGAGTGGCAATGCTCAGTACAGACCTCTCCAGCTCCCACAGAACTGCTCGGAAGCTTTCCAGAGATTTAAGGAGAATTAGTCCCCAAGTGCAGTAACAGATCCGAACATAGGTGCTGTCACAAATGCTTGTACCCCGAATAAATATTTCTCCCATTGAGGAAGCGACTTCACAAAAGCAACGTTTGTGAAGACTGAAAAGAGCATGAACTACTATTCTTAATGTAAAAACTAAAATAGGCTTTACTTACTGAATTTTGTCTTTAGTGGAATTCTTCAATTAATTCACTTTCAATTAGAAAAAGATCTGCTGCTTGTAACATCAGATCAGATCACCGTTCTGTTAGAAACTCGTGTTGCTTCTGTCGGGCGTGTTTTTATTAAGCCGCCTTTGTGCAGTGTTGTCCCAGTTAAGCAGTGCTCCTCCTGTTCCTTAGTTGAAATAGATTTCCTTCTGAGTCCTGGCTGAGTGGAATATATAGTGCCGTGAAGCATGGCAGCTGATAATTCATGTTGCTACTCTGGGAAAATCTTTTAAACTTACAATATCAAAACTTCAAGCCAAATGACATATGCAAGTCTTGACCTAGCTTCCATGATCAGTCAGTGGAGATACGGATACCGTGCTGTTCGACTACATAAATAACAGAGTTCTCCTCTCTGCTCCCAGCTATCGCAATCCATCGGCATAGATATGGTGTCAGGGGAAATACTGGTGAATGTGAAGTCATCTAAGTCACAGGCTTTTTTTTCTGTGGGGATGTGGCTCTGTTCACTTTGCTTTCTGCTGTGCTATGGTAATAAGTCAGTGATACTCAGATCCGTGCAGTAATGGTCCAGCACTGTCTCCAAAGGGTAGTAATGCATGATGAGGCATGGTGTTACAGGGTACGTGAGTATTAACGTACTTGTAGAGAACAGAAACAAGCCTGATCAGTCTGGAATGTCCTCATGATTTGGGGTAAAATTTGAGTGAGACAGCGTATGGAACCACTGGATTAAACTGTAATCGGTCCTGTTTTGTGCTGCAGATTATGTTCCAGGCATATGGGGATAAACAGGGACCACTTCACGGGATGCTGATCAATACCCCGTACGTGACCAAAGACCTGCTTCAGTCCAAGAGGTTCCAAGCACAATCTTTAGGGACATCGTATGTCTATGACATTCCTGAGATGTTTCGGCAGGTAAGTGTTCTTAAGGCCCGGTGGCTTGGCCTAAACTCTTGTACCTGCAAAGCGCTTCTATCCGTTGCCATCCTTGCTTGTCAGGGGAACAAGTGGCCTGGAGTAGCTAACAGTGGCCTCTCAGGGTCCATACAGCTAGGGCTGGAGTCTACTTGGACAGAAATTAGGACTCCTGATACACTGCTGCTATAGTTCCATTAATAAGTCAAGCAGCAGAAGCTGAAATGTAAACCATCTTGTGTTTCTTGTTTATGTTTCTTTGTTTTCCCACCCTGTTATCCAGCCTTCCTAGAGGGTTGGACAGTGCAGGGGCGATAGCTCCTAGGATAGGAATTGTACATCATTAAATATGTTAATGAGTTGCAGAATTGATTGTGTATCTGATTAGCTGGGTTCTATCCTGAATCACACGATTTCAGCTAGGGTACTTTAAGTGGAACTGGGTTTCGTAGTTTAAATGCCAAAGTGATATCCCCTGAATATTGTCAGTCAAACTGGGAGGAGGGATATTTGAGAGAGTTCTGTCCTGAATGTTAAGTGATGGTGGATTGAATAAAAATACTTGCAGATGATGTTCTTAACATGAATGTATCTTTTCATCCTCTAGTCTTTGATTAAACTCTGGGAGTCTATGAATGAGCATGCGTTCCTGCCAACGCCACCGCTGCCTTCTGACATGCTAACGTACACTGAGTTGGTGTTGGATGATCAGGGCCAGCTCGTGCACATGAACAGGCTGCCGGGAGGAAATGAGGCAAGTTGCACTTTCTTTAACGCTACTTTTCTTTCCATATCCTGCAGTACATTGTGTTTTGGACTAGGTTTGACAACTGTAATGAAAATTTACCAGCCAGGCACAAAATCTATTCATTCCGTCTTTCACAGATGAAATCCCTCTCTTGAAAATGAGATTTTTGTTTCATTAAAACTTAATACCTTCCATACAATGGGTATTTTAACCTCTATAGTAAATGATGATTCCGTTTCAAACCTGCGCCTATGCTGTTTTTCCTTCATAATTAAAAAGTGCTCATTCAGCTATTCCAGGTAACGGGGGGTTGTATTTGAGCAAAATCTGTTTTACAAGACTAAATAGAAATGTTTTCATTTGCTTAAAAAACGAAAAACCAATTTTATGCTTTCCATTTAAATACTCACCGTGCAGTGTTTGTGTAGCACCCTGGCGAGGTGTGTGCAACATCCCCCTCTAGTGAATGATTTACTTGAGACTAACAGCCTGCTAATGCTGTTGGGATAACAGTTACTCCTTCAGCTCAAGCAGGAGGAGGCTGTACTGTTGCGGTGGGCTTCTGCTGGTGTGCGTTACATCAGCAAGCCAAAGATTGCAGCACTGAAATGACTGAAGAATAAAGCTAACTAGTAGAAGATGTGGTTTGGTTTGGTTTTGCCTAGGCTAGGTGGGATTCAGGAAGTGAATGTTGCTACAATAATGTAAATTTGAACAGTTCTAAGTGGTGGTATCATTTTTTTTTTTTCTTGGCATCATTGAACTAGCACCGTCCTTTTGCTAGATATAGAACTTAAGATTTGCAAAAGCTGTGTTCAAAATCATCGCTATAGTGATGAGAGGAAATAGGGGTTTTGTCTACAATGTCCTTGTCTTTTGCTGGCCTATAGGAGAAATGTTTTTACCTAGTATAATTAAACCTGAAATGAGCTATTTCCTGCATTCTTAGTGAAAGCTGAGGCTGCAGCGCTGCGGAGGCTTATGCCATCATCTTTCTCTCTTTCTCTGCTCTCATTCAGCATTTGAGTGGATGGTGGCTGGGGAAATAGCAAAGTCCCTCAGGGACGTAGCTCTGTTCTTGCTGAAATTACAAGCACAGAGCTGCCTGGGCATGAACATGTAGTGTTTACTCTGCCAGTATGAATACAAATAGTCTTATTATAAGAGATTCTGTACCCAAAGACCACCAAAAAAAAAATAAATTAGGAGTTTGTTTTAACCCTTGGTAGACTTCGTTGTGCTCGATCTGAACAGAAATTACGTGGCCGTGGCGGTGTGTATCGTGTTGTTATCTAATGCACAGGTTCAGGCTCTGCCTCTGTGGTTGTTATGCCGAGGGGCTGAGTCACCGGAAAGGGAGATAAACAAGGGGAAAAATACGATGTTCCCCCCACAATTTTTCAGTCTGGCTGTTGAAGATCGCTTCTCGTGGAGGTATATGGCAGACTCTAACCTGCTTTTTAATGACGTCCCAGAAATGAGGTGAGGGTGCCTGCCACAGGGAAGAAATCCCAGCCCAGGGTTCGGTGTCTCGGGGAAGCCTAGCGGGTGGTCAGGCCGAGGAAGCGCCCTGCGCCTCCCCGAGAGGCGTGCGGCGCTCAGCTGGTGGTGCTAAACTGTCAGCCCGGCCCGTCTGCCGCTGGACGAGGCGCTGCAGGACCGCGTGCCGCTGGAATGGGGTTTGAGGCTTTGGTGTTGAATTCCGTTACCAACAGCCACCGCACACAGTAGCGCTCATTCACAGGTGAGAGCGGGCAATCCGAGGAAGAGGTTCCAGCAGCAGTCTGAAGGACAGGTGACATTCGGAGGCGACGAGCTACCGAGCAGATTCATTCCTCTGTGCTGCACTTTCGTTATCTGGATGAGTGGACTTTAGGCTTTTACGGTTTAATTCTGTTCAGCTGAGGAAACAAATTTTCACAAACGTGCACCACTTGGGTTTCTCTTTCGAAAGAAGATGGCTGTGGGGGTGGAGAAGGCAGAGACAGGATGCTAGATAAATTCAGAGCATGAGCCTTTTCTTTGTTAAGGCTGTAAGTGGATCCATTCTGCTTTTTTTTTTTTTTTGAAAATCAGTCTGCATAGCATCTGGGCAGAGAAATACAGCATCTTATCTGCCAGGAAGCGAAGATCCTTGGGGTAATCCATCTATGTGGCAGTAGCTGTGGTAGTATTGCCTAGGAAGAGGAGACATGCCACAAGGAGCAGGAGAAAATATTAATTGGTTCTGCTCTTCTTCCGTATGATACAATGGTGAACCATTCTCAAAATATGGCACGTTTCCGTGGCTCCCTAAACTTGTCTGAATTTATTAAGGAAGAGTTTTGTCCTCCGACAGATGTATTTGACTTCAAAATGCCAGAAGCCCGTATACACTGAAAATCATGTTACAGGGGAGCTGATCCCTAAAGAAATGAGTAGAGCGGGGAAGTTGAGGTTCCCAAGCTTGGCAGTGGCTTACTTGGTAGCCTTAGTCAAAGTTTTCACTTGCTTCAGTTTGTTCATATCCTAGTAAGATGGGACTTTGGAGTGTTCTAATTTAGTCAAATATGTTTTAAGAGTCTTTGAATTTGTTCTTGCTAAATAAGTGCTGGATGTTACGTTACATGGCATTCCCCGTGTTTTGGTTAGGAAGCCTTGATGGTCAGTGCCAACGGAGCCTGCGCCCCAGAGGTTCGCAGGCGTGAGCGGTTTCCAGTTCAGACCCCAACGAGCTGACAGGCGGGAGTGCTTGGTAGGAGCTTTCCAAGTAAATATGATTCTCCCCCCTGCCTTTCTTCCCAGAGAAAGTTCCTGATTTGTTGAATCCAAAGTCTTTTGAGAGATTGCACATCAGGTGTTTTTTACTAAAGAGGAAATTTCTGTTGAAAACTTTTGACTGTGGAAAATATAGCCACTGTTTAGTGCGCGTAGGTTCCTATTACTGTTCTGTTTGGTTTAGATCAAACACAGCTGTTCCCCCACTGCAAGTGGGTGCCTTACCATCGTAGTATCAGCTGTTCTGAGGTGGGGCTTGTCTTTCCTGTTGGAGCTGTGCTACCCAGTATGAACAATGACATTTTCTCTATGTGAAAAGGGATCAAGACACTCTTCCTCTTAAAGCATTCAGCTGAGCCAAGTGCCCTTATTTTTTTTTAGCTAGCAGGTGAAATTGAGAGGCCAGCATAAAATCCAGGACATCTGTGGTCAGTGTGTTCAGCTGGATGTCAACAACCAAAGTTGCAATCCCTGCTCTAATACGGGGCAGAGCAGGAGCTCAAAGTTTCTCCTGCCCTCTCAGAGTTTGCAGGCACCGTTCTGGGCTGATGTGGCTAACCTGTCTATGTTTTCAGGAAAATCTGTGAAATGAGAATTCTCAAGAACTTTCACAATGCAAGAGGTTTTTCTCCGCTTAGCTTGCGACCACTTCACGAAGCCCACCACCTCATTTGGCAGTAATTATCTCTTTGCTAGTAGTCTCAACAAAGAAGCCAAGGGCTTAATGGACCATGAAAATACAACTTGCTATTTATTCCTAGGCATTGCTCGCTCCTTCTGAGCGGAGGATCCTGTGTCTTGTCGTGGCCACGCGGGGGAGCTTGCAGTGCTGCTGGCCCTGCCGCCTGCTCTTGCGGCGCAGAAGACATCACTAATGCAGGGCCTTTTTCCAACCTCTTGTCCGCTCAGTGCAGCCACAGTTCTTCCTGAAGCGCATCCGCGGTTTCTTTGGACTGCAGACAGAACCCTGGATGTAGCCTGGAGCTTTCTGCTAGGTGGTTTCTGTTCTGGATCCTTCATGTTAAGCTTGTGAACTGTGTCCTGGTCTCTGGTTACTTTTTTTTTTTTTTGGGTGGGCTTTTTTGTGTGTGTCTTCTATTACTAGTCTGGCTGCTTTGACACCTCTGCTCACATATGAGACTGTTCTGATAAGCTCTGTCTGCTACCGTAGGGTTTCAGTAAGCCAACACGCTTGACAAGACTGAATGTGCCACACTAAAAAGTTGAGAACAGTTTGTAAATAATTTTCAGAGGCAGCAGGTATAGAAGGGAGCTGAAGAAGATGGTATTTTATCAGCAGAATCAAACACCAGTCAACAGCTCCCTTCTACAGCTCCTGAGTAAAGACTGAACAGACTTTGGGACAAATGGGGTATCATTTATTGTACAGCTGTGAGCGTATCAAGAACTAAGCACCAGAGGTGGATGCTCAGCCTGACTCCAGTCTGACTCTTAAGATAGACACAGACCATTGAAATGTTTATACAGGTGGGAGGAAAAAAATCCACTTGCCAGTTGCTTGCAGTCTTCGGCATTTTACTCTAAAATGTCTTAAAGAAGAAAATCAAGTTCATACTGCAGTGGGGATGTGTATCTAGATTATAACACAAGACTTAACATTTCTGCTAATTTTTTTTTTTTTTAATATGTGGAAGCTTTTTTTTTTTAGTGGCACAATCTTTGGTGTTTCTGGCTAAGATCTTCATTGGATGGGGCATGTGGGGTAGAGGTGTGTGATTGGAACTTTCTACGCTGATAATGGGAGGGATGGGTCTGAAAGGATGCAGCACCTCACCCGGTTGCACCGTGTAAGAGGAGCTGGTGGCTGTCCTCTGGGAGCCTTTTGCCTGGCAGCTCACCTCGGTCCTGCTCTCATCTAAGCCTCTGATGTTGCTCTGTAGTTATGTGGCTGTGCTAAAACGGGGAAATCTCTGAAAGAGTCAGAAGTTGTCTGAACCCGAACAAGCGGACAGGGCTAGAGTTCAGAAGTGTATGGCAACTTGCACAGTATTTAAAAAATATGTCGGCTGCAGTATCTCTGCTGAAGATGTGACCTGTAATGTAGTGACACACTCTTCAAATGCCCATTGAAGACAGCTTTGTTGCAAAGATTAGCATATTAGCTGAAATCTTAGTGTAAAAGGTAATTCCCTCAGCCTGTTGGAGAACTCAAGATATTGTCATTCTTGAGCTGGGCGTTCTGGTGTTTCTCTGTAGCACTTTATGTATTTTAACTACCATTTACTGTGATCCTCTGGCACTAGGACTGCACCATCCACTGATAAGACCCAACTAATCTTCAAGGATGAGGAAAACGCGAGTGCAAGGAGTGCCTGCAGCAACGCCCCACATTACCCTTCATCTCAGTCTCAGGCAGTGTCCATGTAAAATGTGTCATTTTCCCTGTTGGCACTAGATGTCACAGTTTTTCCTTCTCAGTAGCATGAGGATCAGAAATAATCCATACTCGGAACTGTTAGCTGGAGCATTGGCAGGCACCCTTTCTTGCGAATGTGGGAAGGTTTGGCCAGGTGAGATTCAGGACGGCAGTGGGCAGAGGGCTGCTGAAACTCTGCTTCGGCAGCTCCCTGGATTGCCTGGGGCTGAAAGGTGTACCTAATGAATTTTATACAAGCAAAGCTTAATAGTTGAACTGCATGTTCTGCTTTGTCACCCCCTGTTCCTGCGTTTTATGACAGGCACAGGGTACTAAAACATCCGCTGGGCTACTCACGGCGGATGGTGAGTACTTGAGAAAAAGCAGAGAACGGGTGATGGCAAAGTCAGTGAATGAACAGGAAGGTGAAGGAAAACACCCGTGCATCTTCTGCCCCTGCCCCAGCCCCACTGCTATTTTTTTTCCAGAGATTACAGTAAAAATAGTTGTTTCTCTTTGGGTTTCCCAACACCTCTTCTTGATGAGTTTTGGGAACAATCCTGACCTGAAGGCTCTTCTGGCAGTAGGAATGGCTTTAAATAACAGGGAAGCTGGACAGCTATTTGTGCCGCACAGCAAGTGGTGCCTCCTCATCTGAAATACTCGTGATGCAATTTCAGAAGGTGATCCTCCTTTGGCAGGATAATTTTAGCCCCTATCAATGAGATGCTTGGAGGTCACAACAAGGCGTGGGGGTAGGGATCGGGACAGGGCACGTTTTTGTTGTGGACTGGAGAGAGTTATTTTTAGTAAAAGGTGGGATGTCTTGTGACAAGTGGAATATAATACAAAGTAAAAGAGCATCCCCCTAGCATCACTGAAAGCTGATTTTTATTTTTTTTCCCCTCACTTGCATGCCTGGATCACTTAATGTAGCTTTAAGAGTAGCAGGTGAGTGCATGGGAGGAGAAGACTGGTGGGGGGGGTCTTCTGAACTCTGTTAGGGTTGGGATGGATGCATGTCACAGTGTATATGGAGCATCTCCTTAGCTGGACAGTGGTTGTACAGTTAAGCAGGAGTACTCTCTAATACCTTGAATTGTTTGAAGGGTTAATACTCGTGCAGATCAGTATCTTCAGTGTGCTGTTTCTCACGGTGTTGCAGGCGCAATATCTCCCATGGCCTGATTTTTGAAAAGGTACGTGTATGCTATGTAGAGAAATACAAGATTTGAAAAGGTTTTCCCTACAGAACCAGAGGTGATGAGCCTCTAACATACACCTTTGAGGCAGAATTTATCATAATTATTTAAAAGATGAATTTTTGGAAGGGGGGTGTGTGTGTGTATATATATGTGTGTGTGTATATACATATATTAAAAATCAGAGAAGACCTGAGTTTCATAACACTATCAAATCAATACAGAATTTAAATTTTGTTACCTTTCTTGTAATTCTTTTATCAAATGTTTACATTTAAATCACAGCTCTAAGAAGTGT
>VZTL01041912.1:0-48464 GCA_013400535.1 Scopus umbretta | reverse complement strand
GCTGAAAATTCTGAACCCAAACATGCCGTTTGAACTTGAAGACTTGCCCCAACACTAATCATAATAGACTGAGCCCTTTTAGCAACTGAGTCATCAATCCACCTGCAAGCCAGGCCAGCTCTCACCAAACTCTCATTGACTGGCACACCGACCACTTTGTTCCACAACCTCTGGCGACCATGGCAGACAGCTTCTCCTTAAGAAAAATTACTACAGTTAATACTTCTTCCTCAGCAAAACCAGTTAAGCTGAATGACACCTTGGGCCAAGGTACCGAGTGGTCTGCAGGCATCACTAACATTTACCTCTATGCTGTAAAGGACTCTCCTGCTGCAGAGCTCATCCTGACTCTGCAGCATATTAAAACCATAAAATACAAATAATTCTGCTTCTGTTCTTATCAGATTGTGCCACATCTCATATTTTAAAAATCCCAGATGACATTCCATGATTACGCCACAAAGAGTTTTTGACGCACACCGACCCATACTTTAATTAGCCCACTTTGCTTTGAACACATTGCCCCAGAGATGAGTCAGAACAATGTTCAATAGAAGTGTCATACTCTGCATTCAGCAAGTCTATTCTTAGATATAAGAGGAAAATTAGACTGCATGAGAAACAAGTATATACTCTGACCCTGTTCAGTTTGAGTTTGCCCTTAGTGGGGTGGAATCTGGGGAAAACATCTTGTACAATTATTGGCAGAGGCCACTGTCAAGAGAGGGGAGGTGCTGGAATGAGCAGCTCGCACCAGCTGCCCCTTCACATTAAAAGCAGAGGGGTAACTCTATAGAGACGAGAGCTGCACAGCGCGGCGTATCCTTCTCTGGCTGTTTGTCCTCATATGGCCAAGCAAAACCTCAGCAAGTGCTATGTGCGAGAGACAATGAGAACAGCTTTAAATTGACATCTAGTTCAGAAAGAACAAAAAAAAAAAGATTTGCCTGTATAATTCAATTATATGCTTTTGCTGTTGAACAACAGCGCAGTGCCCCCTTCAGAGACGTTCACCCCACAGAGCTGACAGTATGGAGTCTGATGACTCACAAGCCCATTTATCCTCGTTGTTTGAATACATATTTTTATATGTGTGACACTCACAAAAGCAAAGGCAAGCAAGACTCTTCAAAATGTATTTTCTAGTAAAGATAATGGTTTCTACCTCAATGACAGCTACAATACTAAATCCAACTTATCAGCATTCTTCTCTGATCTAAAAAGTAATTCATCAGCTATATCATCGTATCTAATAAGAATATGCTGCAAGGTCTCAACTTTGAAAACGCGAGTCAAAAGCATTTTCAAGAACCCCGTGGAGCTTGTTTCGTTATCTAGCGTTTGCTCAGACATAAGAGCATCAGCCTTTCTTCATTTAAATTACAGTAAAGAATGGGGTTTTCTGGTGACTCTAAAGATTTCTTAATTTCAGTACTAAAAAATTACATCCTCTTTAGCATAGCCCAAGGAGGATAGGACATGGAGCTAGGAGCCAGGTAAGTCTGACCCAAGTAAACTATTAGATATGTAAAATCAAACAATCAGTTATTTCAATTTCACCACTTCTAGAACAGGAATATACTAGCTGGCTTTCTTTACAAAGCTTTTTCAGGCCTATGAAAGAGCGAATTATCATCATTTTGGCACCTGTAGCAAGCTGGGGCAGGTATCTGAGGCCATGTGAGGATAACACTATGATGGAGTCTCAGCACACTCTAAGCAACATTAGCTTTAATTATGTATATACCTCTCCCTGGAACAAAGGTGGTCATAAAAAGCACATTGAACACCGCCCCTTCTGTTAGGAATCTCAACACCAGCAGTGATTTGCAGACAGATTACCAGTGGCACTTAAGAACAAAACTTTATATCAGAATTGAGGTAGAAATCAAACTTTCCTGACACACATACAATTTTTTATTACCAGAACAACATATAATGGAGAACAGAACATGTGTCTTCTGAAGGTTAAATATTTAGATGCACACTTAAATAAAACACACCTTGAAGCCTATAGGTAACATCATCAGTCAATAACAGAGGGAGATCAGAAAACAACCCTCCCTGATAGTTGCCAAATGTACATCTAAAGAAGAATATTAAAACTTATGGCAAAGCCCACATCAGTCTGCAGGAAAAAAGGACATGTGCAATGCTTCAGTTGAATAACACATCACCCTCTTCTAAGTCTGCATGCACAACCATTTTACAACATTCTTCGGTTTAATTTTTCAATATCAATCCTAAAATATTAAATTCGAGTTCAGACTTTAAGACTTGAGATCACTCAAACCCAGAGCGAAATTTCAGAGAGAATGGAGATAAGTGAGTTGAAACACTGAGGGCAGGAGGTGGTAACTAATTTTAACCAGACAATTCCATACAGTCCTGTACTAGTTATTCTACAAAGAAGAGAAGTCTGTCCTTTTTTGCTAACAGTTCAATGCTAGGAACTCATATATCAACCCAATTGAAGGAAAAGCCTAAAAAAAAAACAAACAAAAAAAGTTCACATATCTACTTGTGCTTGTAATACCATATATAAACCTAGTAAATCTACATGAGTTTTAGCATTGACATCTGCACTATATGCTAATGCCCTTTGGTTTTTAAAAAAACTGTATCAGAGTACATGGCAAAGCCATATATAAAACTAAAAAGGGCCTTCAGCTTGTCTGCTCTTTTTCTCTTTTCGCTGCCACAATCATAACTTTCCCAGTTTCTTTCAAATTTGACTATCCAGTAATATTGCCAATATTGCTGTAATAGGCCATAAAAGCAATATATAATCAATGCATTAATTTCCTTTTGCATGAAATAAACATCTAAGATCCTCTGATCCCCACATTTAGCTTTCACTGCTTTCCATCAAATGCAAGGTTTAACTGCTTTTTTGTTTGTTTTGATTCTAATATGTTGGCTAGTTTAAGGAAGGCCATTTGATGACCATGAACCCCTTCCTCCCCGGCAGCAGACAGGCTCAGCTTTTTCATGGTTAAAGAACACAGGCTTTAGAAACATCATCTGCACGTATCCTGTTCTTCACAACTTCAGGAAAAACAACAAATCAACCAAAACTCCCAACTAATTATTTTACCTTGTGGGCTGAAGAGGCAGACTCTCTCCTGTTTTCACCTAGGCTTAAAAAAAATAATGGACACTGTAACATTCTCTCTCACACATATGATTTTTTTTCTACATTCTTAAAATATTTCTGTTAATGCAATGAGAAAAAAGATCCCAGCAGGCTGGGATCTACCTGGCTGGGAAGCTGCTCTGTAGAAAGGGACCTGGAGGTCCTGGTGGACAACAAGCCCAATATGAGTGAACAGTGTGCTGCTGCGGCAAAGCAAGCCAACAGGATGCTGGGTTGCATCAAGGACTGGTGATACCAGCAGAGATAAATAAGTCATTATCCCAATCTCCTCAGCACTTGTCAGGCCACACCTAGAATACTGTGTTCACTTTTGGTCCCCGCTATATAAAAAAAGATGTGGACAAGCTGAAAAGGGTCCAGAGAAGGGCCACAAAGACGATCAAACTGGGAAGTCTGCCATATGAGGAAAGGCAGAGAGAACTGGCTTTGTTCAGCCTGGAGAAAAGAAAGCTTAGGGGAGGTTTTATCCCCATGTTCCAGTATTTCAAGGGTGGCTACAAAGAAGATAGAGACTCCCTTTTCACAAGGAGTCACATGGAAAAGACAAGGGGTAATGGGTACAAGTTACTCTTGGGGAGATTCCAACTGGACACAAGAGGAAAATTTTTAACAATGAGAACAATCAGCTATTGGAATAATGCCCCCAGAGAAGTGGGGGATTTGCCAACATTGGACACTTCTAAGATTCAGCTGGACAGGGTGCTGGGCCATCTTGTCTAGACTGTGCTTTTGCCATGAAAGTTTGGACCAGATGATCCTCGAGGTCCTTTCCAACCTGGTATTCTATGATTCTACGGTATTTCAAAAAAGTCGTATCACTTTCTCTCTCTCTCCCTCTCTATGTACAGTTTTTCAAAAGTTTTATATAATAGCTCTTCTATGAACAGCTAACACTTCCTCTAGTTTCTTCCGTTCTTTGAAGATGGAGCAGGGAAGTTAATACCTCTTCAAGAAACTTAAACTTCCAGAGCTAGCATCATCTCAGCAGCGCAGAATGTCTCAGTAGCCTTGGGATGTACAGCAGTCAGATGTTCAGCTGGATGAACTAACTTTTCATAGTATTTTGCATTATCTTTCATTCTGAGTTATATTATTTTTCTTCTACGCTCTACCAGTTGCAACCAGAATGGGGCACGGGGGTAGGGGAAGGAGGGTAAGAGAACAATAAACAATTTTCCATTTACTTTGCATCTTAATTATAAATAAAGGACAAAGTTCTATTGCGCTTTTTAAGGGCATCACCTAGTGTTGCGTATAATCAAGTAAGAAAGCAAATTTATTATGACACTCATATTTCTGGGAGGAACTTGCATGTCTGTGCTCATTGTAGACAGTAAGGTCAGATCAAGCCGGTGGCCGATGAAGATATAGCCCAAAGTTGTTCCTGGAAGTGGAACAGCCAGACGCGAGTGCTCTGCCATGGCCAGCGCAGGCTCAGCCCCAGTTTATTCCCCAGAGGTTTATCTTGGGCATCCACAAAAACCAACAGAAAGTTTTGCTGTCTGCATCAGGGGAAGCAAAGGTATCATGTTTTGTTCGTGTTTTCCCAAGCAGTTTCCTGTGAATATTTATAAGGTAGGTTTTTACAGTTTCAAGCAAACCCAGAGAGCACATCAGACAATCTGAGAAGGCACACATTAAATGCTGAGATACTAAGTGAGATCTCCAGAGAAATAAGCCCCGGAATTAATTTATAATGCTATTGTGTTTTTCTGAATAATATGGCCTGTTATATATAAGGTACCTAATTTAAGTATTTTCCCTCTTCTTCAACCTCCAGAAAATAGTTTGAAAAGCATTCTTCTCCTTAAAAGCTCTCTTCGGTGTTTTATATTACACATGAAGTCTGAATTTCTTCTACAATTATTCAGATAATTTATCTACCAAAAGTGTAAAACGGATAATTTCCCAGCTATGAAAATACCAGTATTCCACTTCAATACGTGCTGTTATTTCCTTACCTACAAAAAAAGCAACTGAAATCATTATCTACCTGTTACAAAGAGATTTCAACTTTCTAAAAAGCTGAGATAAGTAAAATTGCCATTCTCAAAGGTCTACTTTAAAGCAAGTACAGTACTTTTTATATTTAAAGGTGAAGTTTCTTCTTTCACCCTAAGGGCTTTACATTCTCATCTTGATATATTAATTAAAGCACATTTATGGTGAATTTTTAATTATCTCCCTAATAAATGGCATCACAAGGAATAAAATGGTCTCTTCACAAGTCTCTCTAGACTCCCCTGTGTCTTGGAAACAGCACTAATTCCACAGGAAAATAAGAATGCAAATTGCTGGGAGGACTGTGAATGCTGATGGGCAGGGACCAGATGGCTGTCTTGCACTCTTTCTTGATCAAGGAGCACTGCAAAATATTGCAGCAGCCAGAGCTGGCCACAGAAAAAGATGAGACTCTGCTATATTTCCTTCTGAAATACATATATATCCTTCCACTGAAAATTAGGGGGAAAGGAGGATTTTTTTTATTTTTTTTTTTTCCTGTGAGGTTGGTTCCTATACTCTCTTCCCTGGGGCAGTTTATGTTCCTCTGTAATCCTAGGCAGAGAGGGAAAGGAGAAGACATTTGAGGTATTTCCACTCACCAGGGCTGTTCAGAGTGCCAAGTAAATCTTTGCCCTATGGAGGACCAGTCCGGGGGCGCATGACAGCAGCTGCGTGACCTAGCATGGCCAGTCCCAGATGGTTGGCAGCTCAGCACCTCCTGAGCTACGACGACTCCACATCACCAGCAGTCACACAGGGGTTTTCATCTATTAAAATATGTGGCTAACAGGGGAAGCATCATGACTGCTATGAAATACCATCTAAGGTCACTCAGTTTCAAAGAAGAGGAAGAATGACTATACAAAACCCACTGGTATTGTCAAATGAGAAAAAGCGCAAATCATTGTACAGCATAACCTAGGCACTCAGATGGTGAACGTACATGACTCTACCTTTTAAAAGTCAAGCAATGACAGCACACAGCAGGTGGGAAATGGGACTTTTACTATCCAAGTGGTAGACAGCGTTGCCTTTTTACCCGTATTTATGTGTGCACATGCACAAAGTAAGTATTTAGGATGGCCTCTAATCTCATGGGAAGATTCGATTCTTGGGTCACTTTGCAAGAGCTACTTTACAGAAGACACTCTGCCACGCAAAGTTTACAGACCCATATTTATCAAAGAGTAAACCACAAGTATAACAAGCCTCACCACAGTGAATTATGGCCTCTCCCTTTAAGAAAGAGCTAATAAACACCTCTGGGGGGGGTGACTGCTGACTGCTTTGCTTTTTATCACCCACCTATCACTCTTGCAGAATGTCAATGACCAAATCAAGCCAACACTTCTAAATAGCTTTTAGCGTATTAAATGAGTAGCGGTAAGTATTAGTAATTCACTCATAGCTGGAGCTATGGATCCGTTTTTTTTTTGTAAAAGCTAGAAGCCAATTGGTATCATGCCGCTAAAATCCTGTTTGCCATTTTCAAAACAGACTGCACCCCATAGCCTGAGTATGTTTGGCCTGTTGCCAGTCACTTTAAATACAGAAGAAAAAAAAAAATATTGGAATACATTATAGCTATACAGAATACTTCATCGATTAACAGGGAACTTATGACTATTTCTTTTAACCACAGTCTAGCTGTTCTAATCAATTTTCTCCACCTTTAGCTAAGAAATCTGCTTCAACTATAGAACTGCAGAATAGCAATAAGTAGCTGCATTTTTTTAAATACACACGCAAGACAAGACCCTAAAGTATCGTGCCACAGCATTACACAGAAGAGCATTAATGGACTACTGTAACACCAAGACCATACACATAAGTGACAATTGCACATTTAGTTATTTGTGAAATGGAGCTTCTTGTGTTTATTGTGCAGTGTTTAAAGGTCTAACAAGCTGTGGATAATTGAGAAGAACTGGTATCTCCTAACTTGTACTATGAGATGTCTGTATACATGTTGACCAAATTGATGAGTAGGTATGTAAATAACACTTTCAACATGCTTAACAATTAGCATCCCTGGAGTATTTTCCTGTTCAGCTAAAATTTGTTATTAATGATGCTTTAGCTATTACATGTTTTCCAGACTGCCTCCTCTTAGCTGCAAAGACTTCAGGAGTTTTGCAAGACTTCTCCACTTACCATTTCAGAAGCTACTATTCATTCAAGGTGCTAAACAGCAAAAAGTCAATAGGAATTGTATACATTATGTATTGCCATTACATGCTGGCATGATTCCCCTGCATAACAGATTAGGCTACATCTCCAACATGTTGATTTCCTAATAAAGCATATTAATTTGTCTATGACAGTTATTGCCTTAAACCACCACAAATTAAGGATGAAATAAAGTATTTTATTTTTAACATTTTCATTTACGTGCTCATCTGTTGAAGTGCAGGCATTATTTTCATGCAAGTTATGATGTGCATGAATCAGATTCACTTGCTTGTAAACTCTTAGTAGCTTGTAATTAAATAGCTTATTTTATATGCAATGCAGGGCAGAGATTTACTGCGTGTGCACTGTCCTGGCATGTGTGCAACTTCCCTTGCAGACCAGCACTGTATAGGCGCTGCAAACCTCTATTTTTATAATTAATATTTGAAATCATGCATGATTAGCATTACACTATAGAAGGAGGACACAAAATCAGGGGATGACCGACTTAGGTCTGCTGAGGCCATCCAGTTCTAAGCGCCCTTAACTCCCATACAAGTACATTAGAAGGCAAACATTCCTGGGTTTTTTTTCGGTCCTGCCTGGCCATGGTTAACTCACAGCTGCTCACAGGGGCTGTGCATGCCAAAAGCACAAGTAACCAGACTGGGTAAGAGCGCAGGGCGGCCACTAGCTGAGTAACACCACAATAAAACATTCGGATCATATATCATGGCCTTAAATTGCAAAACTCCCCCATGGAAGGAAAGGCAGAGCGGAGCCCTTCAATCTGAGCACTCAGCAGCCAGAATTTTCATCAGCTTTAATGTGCGCTTTATTACCCCCCACAGAGCAGGCAGCGTGCGGGCTGCCTCTGAGAGATGGGGACAAATCCTCTTGGCTGTATTCTGGTCACAGCTCCTGCTCACAGCTTCCACAATAATTCAGTGTCAGAGCATGGTTTCTCATTTTCATATTCCCATCTCATTTGTGTCATGGGGCCAAACTGGAACAGGAGCATTATTATGCCAGATATTGGAGGGAGGTCACAGATGCATACTGCTAACTACAGCAATTACTGCCAGTGGAGAGCCAGCAGTCGCTACAGAGCGACAATGTGAGGCATTGCAGCATACTTTTCAACAGGGGGGACACCGAGGACTGTGTGAAAGCAAAGTATGGGTGACTTTATAAAGATGATTGTGCTTCCATTTACAAAGCAGTATGTAGTAATCAGGATACAGTTAAAATAAAAAAATAAAAATTAAAAAAAAAACCTAATCTATCACACTTACAGTAAAATAGCACAGACAGCTGGAGCCAAAGTCGCGGAGCATCATTCAGGAAGTTACTCAAGTATTCTGCAGAAAGGTCATTCCTTTCTAAATCGTGTTGCAAGCAGAACCATCTGTAGCCTTCCAAAGGCAGAGAAGCCACCAGATCACAGACCTTTCCCCTTCCAGTTAAGGCCAAGTCACAGCTATAAACCCCTGCGAGGTACCAGGGAAGCCTCTGCCTTTCTCCCAGAACCACCTTTTCTTCTGCAAAGAAACCCCACACTGGGTGAGCCCTTCTCTCACTTGACAGGAAAGCAAGTGTATGAAGTACCTACAGTCTCTGATTTCCTTCTGGTCCCTTCAGCTGACCTCAGAGCAGCCAAAATGTAGCTCTTAAGCAATTGATATTTCCACTCTGACATGAAACACATCAAAAATTACACTATTAATAATCTCTTGCACTTGTCACTGACTGAAGCGTCAACCTTTTGACAGCTGAATTGTTGAGGTTGTATCAATAAGTGACGTTAATAAGTTTTTCCATAATAGTTAGTGCATCCACTGGTTGCTAGGCAAACATTTTATTATAGCATTGTATTAGATGAAGAGGTGCAAAAGGATTCATGAAAAAATGGCAGAGAAGTCCCCCTTCCCCAAAGCAGTTTAACAAAAAGCCATTTACAAAATCAAGACGAAATAGAGTAGAAATTACTGAGGAATTTGAAGAGGGGGAAATGTGTTGAATTATGCATCATTTGGCTGAGTTTTACAAAGCAAAATATTTATCAGAAACTTTGAAACAGTAGTTTCTTCCTGAAAATTCAACAAAGCAAAACATGGATATCTGCCAGTTTCCATCTAAATTCTTCCAAATCACTAAGTATCAGCGCAGCTGCATTAGCATCAAAGGGAGTGCTTGGGAAGTAAGGCGCTATTCACAGGAATCTATCCCCTGGTTCTGACTAATATTTACTCTGGGATATGTACTTAATTTCCAAATAATTCACTTTCAGTCATGTCTTCATTTTCTGCGTAGACCTAAACACACCTGAATAGTTGCACCGTATTGATGACAACAAGGGAGTATTTGTCCCAGAATTCACATTTTGACAGGATGTGTATATAGCTACAGCTTTATGCCCTTAATGGAGACTTTGCCAAGTGGCAGAATATAAAACAAAGACCTGTAATTAAGCCTCATTCACCCTAGCCACCCTGTGCTCCAGCAGTCCCAGGGAGCAGCCCCTCTCCCTTCCTTTGCCTGGCTTTAAATAAGCCAAGCAGCCTGCCCCAACCTCTCTCATCCCTGCACCACCTCAGTGTCTGCTGATAACCCCTCCTAGACTCGGAAGAAGAAACCTATCTCCTTTTCTTTAAATAGGAGATTAAAGGATCAAAAACCTCTTACCACCTCTCACCAGGAGGTTTGGCTAATGCCCTGAAATATTCCCTTTCTTGCAACTGTATGAAGATTATTAATCCTTTCCTATCAAGTCTGTGCCACCCAGGAGCTTTCAGCTCCAGCCTGCGGTGGCAGGGAGGCCCCTGCAGCCCCCATCACCAGACACCGTGCAACCAGCCCGGCTGCACGTTGAACAGATTTTCTGTCTGCTCTGTGCTGTGAAAAGCTCTTGCTCTTCACTTCCAACCTATCTAAAACATTTAATGAGTATTTGAAATGGGCACCAACGTTTAGTTTGCCTCCTGAAAAACAAGGGGGAAAACATATGGGTAATATGCAGCTTGTTTTGCAAAACAATAATGAAGCATCTGGTAACTTCTCCAGGAAAAGAAATGAAAGCTGAGGGGATATTTTACAGAACTTGGAAGCATACATGGGATGGTGTACTGTTATCCAGCATGTGTCTAAACACACAGTCTCCTAGCACAGCTTGAGGAAAGATATTTGGTATATTCATTGTAAATCTCTGGCAAGCACACCATACGGCTACTCTGTCCCCGCCAGCAGGCAGAGGAGCCAATCCTGCTCCCGTACAGTCAGCCTAGACACAAGATATGCCTGAAAACGCAGAGACTAAGGCTCGGGACAGAGCTGCAGGCAAAATCATACCTTCATTGTGGCACCAGGTGGTAAAGCAAACCCCTCACATGCCGATGGATTATTTCCTGCTGATGTAATACATCTGTGCTAAAATTCCGGTTTTCCCTGTGTTTAAAGTTTATTGTCAAGTCTAATTCTATCCCCTGCTATGATGAATAAGCAAATTCAATTTGTATGACTGAAATCTGAGGCATCAAAAACATACCTTCCAGATATCGCTTTTATTGTATTACTATATTACCTATAACCATGTACAAAATGCCCAATTTAACAAGCTCTACATATTATGCACTACCTATTCCTACTACATGTATTAAGTAGTCTATGTTGAGCCACACTATCAGCTGGTATAACAGGCCCAGGATTTGCCTTAGTAGTGTAAGAAAGGAATACTAATTAGAGACCTACAAGACAATTTATACTCAGGTTGTTATAAAATACTATAGAAAGGATCGATGCTGATAGAGGGAAAGGCATGCAACTAGAAGACAGTCAGCAAGGACATGATCAAAGCTAGGACAAATAGACTGCAAATACCCTATAATGTGCAAACACCTCTAAGGTATGCATAAGAATCCGTGAAGCCTCCTCACAGCAGGAGGCTGCAAGCACATTTGGCGTGGCCTAATTTGCCAACATATCACAGCCAACTAATAAAAGCATTTCTCAAAGACAGGCAAGTTCTGCTGGGCTGGCCTAGCACCATGTAGTAAAATTAAAAAGCTGTTCTCCATACAGCACACAGCATCCATCCAGATCTTTGTTACACTTTCAGCAGTGCATGTAATACATTGTTAGAGCGTGTTGCTTTTTGCAGAAATTAGCAGTGGGAGGGCATCCATCAGCAGGCAGCCTGGCATTAGCAAGGAGGACAGTTCAGCAGCAGGCTGCAGTTCGGGTCCCTGCTTGCACCAAGCGCAGGGCCAGGGCTTGCTGGCCCCCGTCGCACCTCGGAGCGGGCAGTTCCCACACTCAGCTCACACTCCTCGGAGAGGGCAGTTCCCACACTCAGCTCACACTCCTCGGAGAGGGCAGTTCCCACACTCAGCTCACACTCCTCGGAGAGGGCAGTTCCCACACTCAGCTCACACTCCTTGCTGCCCTGGGGCAAGCCGGCTGCAAGGCCAGGGCACTGAGCCCTCACATCCCACGAACACCAGCAAGCATCTCGGATGCCTCAAGTTAGCCTGCATCTGAGCTGAAGAACTATTTTCCTTTTAGATGCAGCTGGTTTCCCAGAGCAATCCTCAGAAACACCGTGCCGCGGATGTTCTTCAAAGCAACAATTCTGCCCCACTTTCCCTTTGTTCAGGAAACCACACAGGGGAACAGTGCAAGGGAACGGCCATGGCCACGCTATCGAGCGCCTGGGGGTGAAGAGCCACCTCCAGTCACTCGGTATTAGCCCCAGCTGTCATGCACTAACTCTGCTGCCACACTAGCTGCGCCGAGTTGCTTTACCTATTCCCTGCGTGTCCCAATGCAAGAGCAACAAAGCCCACACTGGATAAGGAGGGTTTCATGCCTATTCCCCACCTGTAGCTAAAGTTACAGTCTATCCTTGAACTAGAGTTTTAGTTCTCTGCACCCATCACTGTAGACAGACCCTTGGGCTCCTGAATACCAGTGTCCTCTGAAAGTTAGAAAAAAGGGGAAGAGGGCACTTTTGAAAATTTCAGCCTTAACCCAAACCAGTCTTTTGTACCGGTATGTGCAATGCCTAAGCTTGCAGATTTCCAAGGAAGAATTAATTATTAACAACTTAATGCAATGAGAGCTGCTGTTTTCATTCTCCTCACAGCTGTCAGGGAGGCACAGATGCAGCACCACCTTCTGTAATTGGAATCTTTATTTTACAAACAGTGCAATAGACTGTGTTTTATCTCCTTTGATCCCTGTGTAATACAAACAAGGCTCACTAATCAAGGCTCCTTCCCCTTTGTTTGCCCTTCAAATGCTGCAGAGAGCCTCTTCCTGCTGGATGTTGTTGTTACATACATTGCACAGTGAAAACGTATGTGATACAGCAGGCATTACAGAGAGTTTTTGTCCTGACGTTAAGGTGTCCCCGTAGCGCCAACTGGCAGCACATACCAGCCTGGCCAGGTGCTGTTCTCCTAAAGATACCATTATGTACCAACAATTAACAAATCTATCAACAGTTTTCCTTTATGATTCTTGGTGCTACTGAATTTAAATACACTGCAGAAGAATAACAGTGCCCGGATGGTATACAAAAACATATCTAGTTGGCAGACCTGAAGCATGAACAGAGCAAAGCAGCTCCACTAAACCACAGAAGGGATGGAAGCGCAAGCAAATCATAACCCTGTGGAAAGTCCTTCAGTCACAGCCAGAGCAGACACTATCGCTGCGGTTGCCTGACACTTGCAACTGCAGAACGCCATCTTCAGTTGGAAACCTTGTCAAATCTTAACCAGTTAGGGCATTTCCAAGCGAAGGGAGCATTTCTGTGAGCATTTCAACCACAACACTTCTGCCATTTCTGAGAAGTGCCCTAAAGGAAGAAGCAGCTAACGTTGCCCAGGTTAACTACAAATTTTTGCAAGCTTCTTTTTTCTTTAAAAGCAGGAGTCTCCCAGTGCTGTCGAGCAAAGGGATAAAATATAAACAACTTTAGTTTTCATTACAACCTGCCTGATTTTGACATAAGTTCACAAGTAAAGTTCATGTCCATTGAGTATGTTTCATTAGAATATGGTAGAGCCAAGACATTTCATGGAAAAAGTTTCTCCTCTGTGCTCTTTTTGCCTGCTTACTCTAGCTTTTTCTAGGGGTATGAAGGATAACAGTTTAAAATTAGAAAAGTGCCAAATAATCAGGGACAGCAGGATAGATCAGGCACTGGAGATAGCTGGGACTGGCTAAGGAAAAATCAGAAATCAACAGAAAAAGGAATGAAAAGCCAAAAAAGATGTTTTGGCTATAAGCAGTACAAAAATAAATACAGATTAATTGATGAGGAAGCAATATACTGGGCAAATAAGCACTCACTTGACAAAGAGCAGTGTCGGTGGAAAGCCAGAAAGACAGTAAAATAAAGACAGATTGGTTGAAGAGCCAGGAAAACAGTGTGGATGATGTGAGGAGCGGAGACCGTTACTGAACAGAGTTGGAGAGTGTGTATCAGGCTTTACAGGTGAGTTGAGTACCTGCAGTAGGAAAATCAGGACTACCTGAGTAGTGATTTGGCTCTCGGTAGGTGAGGAGCAAAGGTTAAGCTTGGACACAAACCACCTAGAGAACTGACTTGTCTGAAAGGGAAGGAAAAGCAAAAGAGTTTTTGGGTAAGTGAGCAGCAGAATGTGTGTCCAAAGAACGCATCCTCTCCCTAGCCTTAGCACACATTGTGCTATATAGACATCTTCATTACTTTAGGAATAGGGTAAAAAAATGTTTAAACATAATTAGAAAGCTGATTAAAATAGTTATTACATTATGCAGTTAGTTTAGCTTGTGCAATGCTCTGGTAATCCTGCAATCCAAGATCAGGGCAGCTTTTGATGGTCTCTTTGTCCTCAGGGTGTGAGCTGGATCTCAGCAGCTGAGGCCCAAATGGATGTCTCTGCTGTCATGACCTGTGGCCACTTTCTTCACCAGCCAGCAGTGGTGGAATAAGCAGCATTTCTTTTTTCTTATGCAGAGAATTTGTAAAGGTAGATGAAGCTTACCTGCCTCCCAGCCTTGCTGCACTAGGCTGACAGCTTTTCTCTTTGAGCGCCCAGGGAAACGCGAGACCCTCTCTTCCAGTGAAACCAGGGTCAGGCCTACGCAGCTGCCTCTGTCTGGTTCCATGCCCCAGAGCTGCCTTCCTGGCCATCTTCCCTCTCTCCGGGAGAGAAATCCGGCAGCAAGGAGATGAGGAGGCTTTGGATCAGAGTCTGCATTCCCTACCTAAGTCCCAAGAGCTCAAAAGCTTTCAGCTGCATCCTATTCACATCTTTTCCTTGTCAGATATCCCTTGACAAGAACAGAGCCTGACAGGAGGGGAGGAAGAAGGAAATTACATAAGCAAAACAAAAGTGTAATTAAATTCCCTCTGCAGATGAGCGGATCAGGTCTCGGCTGTTACTTTACTTCATTCTGTCACATTCTGGACTGTTCTTCAAGGAACTCTCTGCTAAATGAAACTAAGAGGGCAGCTTAAGGTTGCCTTTTTCCAAGCTGTGCCATATGTCTGGTCTCTTTTTTCACTCCTGCTGTCTTACGCCATTCTTACTAACGTGAACGCTGACTGGGTGAAGCACGAAGCATATATTTTCAAGGTACTAAAATGGAACCACCAAAACCATGGTTGAATTATGCAGGAAGAAAGCATGCTTCCACCAAGTGTCAGCCTCCCTGGGGTATAGTCCTGAGCTGTCTTAGCAATTGCTTGCAGCAGTAACAAAATGCCAGCTGACTGATACTGTTAGCATTTCTAAGACATCTCATCCATCACAGCTTAAGTCTTTCCCAGTAAGTAACTTAGGAAAACAAGGCCATTCCTCCTGCTGGTCCTGCTCTGATGATTTTCAGTGGCTCCATTATTCTAAGTTACTGGCAGATGCTTTGTTTCTCCCATTGCACAACTTCTAGGTGCAAACTACTTTTGATTTGGCACACAGATTAAGTCCTTACCCCATCTCACTTCTCTAATTGGAAGAAGGCCTGAGGCAAATTCGAGGAAAATTGTCCATGCTTCCTTCTTTCAAAATAACGCTGTGATATTTTTAAAAAGCACACAGAGGATGGTGGTGATACGTTAAATTTTCAATACTGCCTGGAGAACAAAGAGTAAGAGGTACTAATGAGAACACTAAGTAGTATCATACTATATTGCTCTACTTTTATTCAAGGTTATTAGGCAGAACAACGTGAAGATATTTCTGATAGTGGGGAAACTAGATCAACTCCAGATATTTTATGTGCAGGCAGAATACCATCCTGACATTCCTGGGAGTGCTTAAAGACACCAAGACAAACTTAAGACACCAAGTTCAGTTAAACCAGGTTAGATCTTTTAAGAAATAAAATGCAAACTACTGAACTACAACAGGCCTCCACGTCCCATGTTCAATGAGGTTGCTACACAACAATACTTTTGTTCAATGTTTGATAACTTACTTGCAATACATGCAACCTGAGACATTGCAAGGCTACTATGAAAGGTGCTGAAATAGTATTTCAAATTAGTAATCTAATTGCTTACATGGAAATGTTAACTTTTTTTTTTTCAGATACTTTTAGCAGCTAGTGATGAAAATCTGGCAGGCAAGTTGTCCAAAAACTCTTCATGATTCATAAACTTAATAAGCATCAGTCCACTTTCTTATAAAAAAAATGTGTCTCATTTTCTCTCAGTATTCTGAGAGTATCGGCTGAAAGCTATGCCTTATTTTTTGGGGGTGTGAAAAAGGAAACAGCAAAGTTTTAAAGTTAGGAACAGAAATTATGAACTTTCAAGAAAGTTGGAAGGAAAACAAAGGAAGTGAATCTTTCAACTCAAAAACACAAGGTAGACAGCAAATCCTGAGCATTTAAATCAGCAAGACCACATAATGGTGCAATCAGGTTCATTGCATTGACAGCTTTATTTCTCAACTTTATAACATTTAACAGAAGTTTCAGAAAGTAATTCTTTTATACAGATGTTTAGTTTACTTTTAGGGTACTCTTTTTTTTTTTAAGCTAATAGGAGAATGATAATGATAGTTTCAAAAAAAAAATAATCTGAAGTTATATCTACAGTAGAGGAAAACTGTCTCTGAATACCATTTAATTTCCATGACAGATTTATTTCTGAAATTCAGACTCCAAAAACTATCAATTTAATGCATTAGATGGATTTGCATGCATTTAAAATCATGACTTAAAATACCAGCAACTGTGCTCATACAAAATTAACATGCACACACACTTGCCTGCATTCACTCATTACAATTTAACTGACCTTTATTGAGAGCTACCAGTGTTTTCCCAGGTTGAGGAAGTGATTTACATAAATGATCCCTAAGAGGGGGAACTATGGGTTCAAGTTCTGCCTTCCTCAACCTACTTTAAAATCTCACCAAAACTTCTAGAGGAAACAGTTCCTCATCGTTGAAGCAATGTTTCAGACCACAAGCAGCTATGGGGAACAGGCTAACAGCAGCCTGCATGGGAACACGTTTCTGCTCAGTGCAAGAAACAGTATGTTTGGTTCAGTTTGACTATCACAGAATGATTTCTCATTATATTAGCCACAGAGTTAATTGGTGTTATTTAGGAAGGCATTGGATATAAAATGGAATGGCTTTACAAATATTGCAGTATCCTTAATGACACAGATTTTGAGAGTATCGTATCATATACTTTGGGGAGGACTTTGTACATGCAGCCAGACAGATGGCTGGATGACTGCATATCTATATAGTTTATTAACTGTATGAGTTACTAATGATCATATTTCCAGCCAGTTTTACCCACAGCTTCCAGCTTTTATGCTCAAAACTGCACATGCAATTGCTTAATCCCTGCACTCGACTGCTCACCCCTCAACCTCACATAACCCAGATCCCTGCATGCAGTCAGTCAGTGCAGTTCCAGTAAATAGAGTAGCGCGAGGGAGCAGACAAAGATGTCATGCCGGCACGCACTCAGCGGGTGCAGGAGCTGGCTATGCGCTTCATCTTTTGTGCCCACAAATCCCCAGTCACAGTTACAGAGGACAGCTTTCCAACGCCTGTCTTCCGGTCTTAGGTTTAATTTAAACAACAATCATTCCAGGAAAAAAAGATGAGCCATTAAAGCATTTCTACACTATTTAAGAAGGTCTAAGTAACAACACGAATTAAAATCGCTAAATGAGTCGAGTTAAACGTGTCACTTCACAGGGCTCTACAGGCCCTGAACGTTTGGCCTTCGGGCTCACACAACTGTGCTACGTAATGAGCACGTACTCGCCATCGTACAGAAACAAAAGTCTGATCCTGTTAGCATGTAGTCAGACATCCCTCCCACCTGTCGGGAAGCACAGAAAAGTCAGAGTCTGTGGAAACAGCGCTTAGGAAACAGTAGAATCTGTATTAGTTTAAAACTCACACGGAGAGGTTGTTCAGATGGAGTTGTTTTTGGAGAAGGACTTGGTGACCCATAGGCTCAGTTTAAAAAACCCTTTATATGTCTTTCTCTAAAATCAAGATTATACTTGATTTTCTCAGAGTCAAACTAACAGCAGCATATTTCTTTAAAAAAAAAAAAAATATTCAGAGAGTGACGACCGAGTCATGGCACAATGTTATCCCTCCCATCAAACCCTGACAATAATTTCATTGTAAATAGAGCAATAAATGTTTGCCTGTCTTAGCTGCAAAGGACATACAGCTTATATGATCCAAACAATTGTCGGTAATGTGCACAAAAGTAAGGGAAAAACATTATCCAGATTACTAAAGTGGCAACCTGCTGTAATACGTTTATATAGTATAAGTTGTAGAAATATTAATTTATCTGTTTGCTTAATGCGATGTCCAGCACATGAAAATCAGACTTCGCACCACCTTATTTACTACAGGGAAGAACGTTAATGCAGGAGAACATATTAAAGGTCATTTTCATTCTTTGAAATAATTAAGTGTAGCACTTGCTGAATCCTTTTGAGGAGATTTGCAACAGAAAGTGCTTTTAAATAACTCCACAGGTAGCTGCATTAAAATAAATCCTCAGACGGTGGAGATTTAACAAAGAACTTGGAACAAAACAGGAGTCCCTTTTTGAGAGGGCAGTATTTTCTTGTTCCAGGTTTTTTAAGCTTTCAAACCAGCAGTGTCCACTGTACACCATTTTGTTCTATGGCTCTTGTAAGCACAAAAAAATGAAAATTTTCTTGTACTTGTAACTAGATTAATTCCAGATTTTCATATTGGAATGAACTGTTAATGGACTGGAAATACAACAGTCTGCACTGCCATTTCACCCAGATCTCTCACTGTTACCAAAAACACTGAAGCGACCACCAAACTGTAAAGGGAAGCTCATTAAACAAGAGCAGGAAATGAACTGAAAACACCGTGTTCCTGTGGACAGCTGTGGTGTTGGACCCAGAACCTCATCTTGTCAGCACACAGAAAAGGTTTTGTTTGTTTGGGGCAGAAAGACCGGTCAGAACTCATAAGCCAGCATGGGGGAAAGCGGGTCTGCCACCACAGTGAGGAAGACCCCAGGAAAGCCCACCACCACTGGCATCGATCAGCAAACACCATTTCCTGCCTCCACTTGGGGTGTGATATTTTTGTTAGATGAGGCACTTTTAAGAAATTATTTTTTAATAGCTATTAGTTCAGTGTTGTCTTCTCTCGAGGTAAAATAGCGAAAACATACAAAGCTGATGATAATGAGATAGATGCACAAAAGAGAGAGGGAAAAGGAAAGAGAAATATCCTGTATTTTAATCAGCAGTTATAACATACATGGCAGGAATTGCTGCAGTCATACCACATGTAGGGAATACAGAAGTGGCAAGCAAATTTTTCCTAAGTGAGGTTATAAAAGAAGCAACGGGATGTGTTAAAATTATTGGGTACAGAAACTCCAGCTTCGTAACATTTTGACGGTCTTCGTTACTGCTGACAGCTACAGGGACGCTGCCTTGTTTGAATTACAACGGGTGACATTTTTCAAAACGGTGGCAAGCTTATAAACACTGCATATCTGGTCTCCAGTTTCACTGAAACATTACGTCAGCCCTGAGCTGACCACAAGGACAGCGTGAGCCCTAACAAACTCCTATTTAGTGCTTACGGGGCATCAGCACCCAGCAGAGAGATTAACTACAAACCAGACTTTCAATAGCAGTCTTGGACTTGGTTCGTAGATTTTTTCACTTTGACGATTTATCACTCTTCAGACTGAACAATAATCGCTTGTTTCTATGTAAGAGTCATGAAAACCTGAATGGAAAAGCCAAAGAGATGGGAGCTTTCACCGTGTTCTTTAAATGTCCTTAAGCTGAGAGCTGGAAGTGGTGGGGCCAGTAAATCAATGACTGCTGCCTGCTCATTAATCTTCACGCCTTCATTTCTACCTGTGAGGAGCAGGCAGTGTTTCTAACCATGCCCACAGTCCCTCTCAGGTCAGGGTAACCCTCCAAAGAGGGCACCGAGACGCTATTGAAAGGCTTCTCCTTCTGGCACAAATCACAGTGGCACAAACATCAGAAATATTTTTCTGCTGAACTCTGCTGTCATCTACATGGCTGTATTTTTTACCCTTAGACACATTACAAGCATAATGGAGAATACGTAAATGAATGCACAATGATTATAGATATTTATATGCATCCTGCTAGTGAGAGATCATGCCTATAATTCACATGTGGTAAAGCCACAAAATTATGAAGGTCTTCCTACCAGTGCCATTTATAATCCAATGGGAATCCATTACATTTTTATTTCTCATGTTACAAGAGGCAATTTACGACTGTCTGTATATCACATTATGTTTTAGAGGTGATGATAATGTAAAAGCAGCCTGACCTCAAAATGGAATAACTGATTCAAGCAAAATGCCATTTCACAAAAAGTATACTTGGTTTCTCAGAGAAATAAGTAACTACAGGTAAAGCTTTTTAAATTTTAGTTATGGCATTCATTTTAGAAAATAATTTTCATCAAAGTAATCTCTTTCTGGGGTCATTTCATTTAATTTTCCCTGTAGGAGCGGAGGTGTAGTTTTATTTGACTTTTTTAATCATAACCAAACATACAAAATCGGCCTGTTTCAGAAGCTTTACATTAGCCCATTCTCTAATCTTTGGCGATTCCCAAGCCATTTTGTGATCAATACTGAGCTGTTCCCAGCCCAAATGGAGATTTCAAGAGCGCCACTATTTATCCACCTCCTAATTGCGTTGTGAGGCATAAGCTCTTGGTGCACTTACATGCACTTAAGAGTTCCTGTGATGACATCAGTAAAAGAGGAGAAGAATTAATATCAGATTGTTGTAATGCCTAACTACACAGGATTTGGATTTGATAGGTTAGAGTTGTACTTACTACCTTCTACTTATAAATGAAGTAGCATTTGTGATAATGACTATCCTATATCCTCCACAGAAGCTGCATGCCACTCCTGAATGCAAGATGCGATATGAATGTTCCTTTATCAGTGTTACTATTGTTGGTTTTATTATTATTTCTAAGGGTAAGAGTTCTATTATATTCATTGGGTTTCTTAACAGCAACACCATTTTGTTCATACATTTGCAAACCTACCCCATTTTAATTTTCAGATTCTTAAGTTTCCAATATTAAGGATAGCATCGCGATAGTCTGGTTACAGTTTTTTAAAAGCTGTAAATTCTGTTCTCTGCTGAAGGGCTGCCTTTCTGTGGGCATAAGTGTTTCAGAACAGATTCATAAAAATTGACAGCTAGCTAAACTTTACACATCTTGACCTCACTAAGACTTCAGTTTCACCTGCAGTAGAGCCATTTATATTGGCATAATGTGTTACACAAGTATAGCTGAAGTCAAATTACACTTAATAAGCTAGACTATATTTTAAAAAGAAGATGAAATAATGGCTATAATATTTAATGTGCCACTTAACTGTCACATTAATAGAAAATCTATCAGTAAAGATGACAGATCCACAATGATTTAGCAGTTACCAGTCCAGACCATTAGAACTTTATGAGTAACACCAGCGAACAGCACTATGGGACCAATTCACATCTTTTCTCACATGGAAAATTAGTCTCTTGAAATTCTTGAACAGTCCCAAATAAATGGGACCAGTTACAAGGCTACCCAAAGTCAGTCAAGGTACCAGAATGTGGATCTAGCAAGTGTAAAACATTACTCCATTTTTCCACATTTTAGTGAGATATGATGTGATTTCTATGCAACATCTGAATGATCTGCTGGCTATGTTACTCTTACAGTGCCTAAAGACAGGCAACTCTTTTTCAGCATCAGACAGGAATTCCTTCATAGACTCACCTGCACTAGCAGAGGTGACCAGTGTTCAGCGAGCCCACTCCCCTGAACCAACTCAGAGCACATCATGGAGGTACCAGAGATCAGAACGAGCAGGACATGGAACCAGAGTAGCCCAGACTTACATCAGTTTAAGCTGCCGTGAAGCTGAATACCTAGAGTGGAAACAGCTGAGGACTGATTTCAGTTTCCACATAGCATCCAGCAGCTGCTGACTGCAAGTACAGATAACAACTTTCTCAGGCTGTGCTTTCACACCAAAGTGCTAAGGAATAAGCTGTCTGAATCTTATTTTTCCTATATAACTTATTTTACTTTATATAGGTTATAGTCTAAGTTTAACTTAATATTAAGTAATAATTACACCTAAATTATAAAATATATATTAAGCTATGATTTAAAATCCATTTATTAGAAATTATTTCTTTTTAAATGTTTCATTGCTGGAAATGGAAAAACAAGTTTAAGTTTGCTTGCTGCATTCAGTGTCTGGTCTACTTCATTTGTATGTCTTGTCATTTAGTACCTCTTAATTGAAGGTCTTAAACTGATCTGCACTGTATTTTATGTCACTGTCACTTAGTATATCCTTTAACTCACTGAATGGAAGAAAAGCCAAGAACTGAAAATTCAAAAAATAAGCTAAAAGTTCAGGACAGCAAAAGACTTAAAAACACAGGTCAAAATAAATCCTGGGTTAATTTCTCATCTTTTCAGAAAGCCTGCATAATTCTTAAGTTTATCTGTGCTGTGTGTACCAAAAGACAAGTTTTGTTGTGGGCAACATACGAAATGTTTTCTTTAGCTGTCAGCATTTTATACCAGGACTTGAACTATGCTTAGAGTTGCATGATATTTGAAGAAAAGAAATTATTATCTTGACTTTGATTTACCCTTTCAAAGGCATTGCTTTGAAGTAGTTCAGCAACAACAGTCCTACGTGGGATGCATTCCATTTTCAAATTTCTTTTCTAATGAAGGATAATCTGCAAATTCTAGACTTTGTAATTCATCTCTTTTTTTCCGTTATGTGATTAAGGGACTAGTTTCAATACAAACCAGAGTAACTTATACGAGTGTGCCTGCCTGAAAATGAAGTATGTTTTCACTGTTACAGCAGTGTGACACTACTTCCAAAAAGGAACGACAGGCTGCTAAGCAAAAATGATGAGGAAGAGTTTCTTATCAAGGCTTCAAAAATGTCAGAGGAGGGAACAACATTGGTTTAACTACTTTGGTTCTGCAAACATTTTGCCATTTCACACAAACATCTCTGGTACTAGAAGGGGGAGAAAATGTTTAGATTTTCAGTGATGCATTTCAGGCCTTCTCCACCTATCAGGAGACTATTTTAATTTTTTTTAAACAGTGTCCTGACTACACAGCATTTCATACTGAAACTGCTTTCTTTTTTTCATATTAAGTGAGCTTAACATTGGACAAAGATGCAAATACATCTCCCACACTCTAATGCTTGAACTTGGATTAAGCTACTGAATGTTTCAGGAATGTCAGCCCTAAACTCTCCTTGCTTATCAAGGAAAACTGCAATTGCCCAAATAGCCACCTTTTTACAGAAAGACAACAGCTCAAGTTCCACCATGCCCTATTCGTCCCTTAATTCATTGAAAAGGTTGCCAATACAGTTTAACAGATGCTACGTGGCCCACACACTTCAAATTATTTTTTCCTTGGGCACTGAACATTGTTCCTCAGCCACAAGCTAGAACAAGTGAAAAGCTTCACGGTCCATTGCAAACATCCTGAGCTATTTGATCATTCAGATTAGAAAGCCTCTAAAGATTATACATGAAAACACACTGGTTTACAATTAGGTGCTTTAGGCTGTATGCTGCATAAATTTGTGCGTGGTGCGCTCTGTGAAAAGCTTTCTCAACAGAAGCCAAAACCCTTGTTTCTATCTTTAGTACCAAACTGCCCCAATAAGAAGTTTCATAGCTGCTGTGGTCTGCTCAGACATTCAGCAGCCTCTGGCCACAGATCACCATCCACTAGGTAACCTTAAATGTTACCCTCTCAAGGTTAAAAAAGTGTATTTAAGATTGCTCTGGCTTTGAGTTCTCATTCTTGCATCCTTCCTGAACTCCCAGCTTCCCAGGAGATTCTGCCCTGTGATGGATACAATGTGTTTTTCCTCTTGCTCTTAAAAGTCAATTCATTCATCACACTAGGTGGGGTACATTTTTTAAGCACTGGAATGAGAGCTGGTCAGCACAAAACAGCACGCATGAAAGATAAAACTGTGGTGAAAACAGATCTGGGGGCTAGTATTGAGGAAGAGTCCAGAGAAGTGCACAAAACCTCTCCTACCAGACACAAGACCTTGTATCAAGCAAATCACTGCATCTCCCTCTCAAAAACTCTGTAAGTCTCAACAGATGTGCTAATTATTAGGATGCATTAAGGATTATTATATTAACCTGGAAAATCACCCCAAAAAATTCAATTTTTTTTCTCATCTTTGAGACTTATTCAGAAAGAAAGACAGAAAACTGTTCAATATACAGCCTGGATTAGTAGTGTCTGCATAATGAACCCAACTTCATAGACAGAAATTATTACAAGTATTTTCCACATAACTTTTTAATACACAATGACTTTTCTTTTCTCCATACATATTTTCTGCTTCATGGTATCTACATTCATCCTCTTAAGTCTCCCATATAACTGCCAAAGATGACCTTTTAGAAAATATAGACCAGCTTTCACTACAACTGAAGTCGTACATGTCATTGTAAGATATGTCTCACCATTTACTTTTCACGTTACAACCAAAAGGAATTAGGATGTAATTAACAGGAATCAAATAACAAAACTACTCATAAGATTATTGAGAAAATGTCCTTTTAACATCAGAGGGAATTAATAACAGGGCTTGGCTTTGCACAGTACAGATATTCATACTTACTAAGAAGTCCTCAGTCATGGAAGATTTGACTACTGAAAGTACAGCTGTGACTTTGGGACAGGTCACAAAATTCAAGGAATGTACTTTTCATCTATAGGAGTAGTCACTATTGCACTGTATACATAAGCAAACTGACTGTTTTAGAACTCAGGTTGCTTATATACACAAAATGCCAGAACGCATTTTTAATTCAGAGCTAAAAGAAGCACTGCACAGTTGGCATAGAAAAAAATTAAACCCTAAAGATGAAATCTTTGTACTGCTGTTGATTTTCATGTGTCACTAATCTACATGATCTGCTACTTCCTCTACCAGTGCTATCATTGATTTTAATGGGTCAATGCTAATGATATTTTTTTTTAAAGCTGTCCTTAAATACAGAAAAAAGACAGACAGATATCACAGCCACAGAAGAGACACTAACAGGACAGATGTCTGCCTGCTGAAGTCAGATCAGCATGCAAGGTGATTACCATATCTTGGGTTACAACAGCTTTTCAGGAAGGGATTTCAGATGTAGGCAAGGTGAGACACAACCCTTATCTGTTGTAGGAAGCTGATATATGCAGCAAAGGGAGGTTGTTTTTTTTTTAAATGGGACTCTTCTTTTTCCCTCCTCCAAGATCTCCTATTTCTAAAACTTCTTAGCATTAAAATACTATACCAACAGAGAAAAACAATTTTTTCCTTTTCCTTAAATTTTGCTTTGTTTCCCCAATAGCCAGTTTCTAAAGTTTGAAAAAAAACAATTCCAATAGAGAAAAGCCCACTTTAAAGGTACAGGTTTAACATTCTACAACAGTCTATACCTTATTTCAGCAAAAGTCCAAACACAATGTGCTTCCTGTCCCAAGCTTTGTTATACAACGGAAACCCTTTCAATAGAAGCATAGATGGGTCAAAACAAACCAGAACCTCTGTATTCAGAAAGAAAAAAAAAGTTCTCATTCCCAAAGATTATTCTATTCAAAATGTATTTGATAAAATTTACTGGCATCCAAATTGCATCTTTCCCTTGCACCATGATATGTGTCTTTAACTGAATGCCTTCAAAAAGCTGAGAAATTTGTTGCTTCTTTTCTCTTAAAAAAAATCTCCTCCTGTGACCAAGAAGGGGGGACATTTCATAAGTCATCCAGTAAGTAAGCACATGCAACAGATGTCATGGGAAATACTAGCCTGGGGTACTTGAACTCCACAGCAGTACCAACCCAGTTTCACTCTGTGACAGATGGACAGAGGCAGTGACAGAGAGGTCATCAGGGAGAAGAATACTTCACACCTGACTTCATCTGGTACAGTCCACATTTTGTTTTCATGATCTTCAGAGATCCTTTGGCTCTACTCATGCCTACAACGATTGTTAAACCCAGGAATGAAGAAGAAACCCTTGAGACCGAGCAGGCCTCCCCTGAAGAGACGGTGAGAGTCCAATACGTGTACAGTACACATCTTTGCAGAATCATCAGTTTAGGGTTTTAAGTTTTTTGCTGATAAAGTGCTTTGTGAGTATTTGCATTGTTTATATACCTTAAAGTAGCTAACACTATGGAGTTATATAATGCATGTAACAAAATGCAAAGAAATTTAACTGATCCAATTAAAATCAGAAGTCAGCTTCTGCTTTCCAGAAAATGAATGCAGCATTTGATTTCAAATGGTAATAAAAGCCTTTAAAATGACCACTGTATTTCTTAGTACTTTAGAGAGATACACTTCCAGGTTGTATTAACCTGCAGTAGTAAATCCAAAATTCAGATCACTCTACTCATGCTAGCACTACTATTAAAGGAAAAGGGACAATTCTTCCCAACATGGGTACACAGTTAGTTGTAGTACCATAAAATTGTGGGTCACAGATCAGAATCCAGAATGAAAAATCTAAGCCATTCTTAAAGAGATACCATCTGCAAAAACTAGGAAATCAATAAGGAAATCAATAGGAAATAATATTTGGCTCATTCACAAACAAATTTGTTTCAAGGGGCTTCATCTATATTCAGTCACAGAATTTAAAGTAAGCCCACTTTTAAAACTTAATTAACCTATAGCTGGGTAAGTCAATAAAAATGTGCCTTCATTGACTTGCAGGAGTGGAGAGAAGAGCACTTTGTAGGCCAAGTCTGAACTGAGGATTTCAAACCAATAAGCCATCTGCACAAGGATCAACACAACAGGGCCCTATATCATTCCAGACATCATCACAAACTTCATCAGCAAATGGTCCCAGCAGGTCTAATCTTTGTTTGTGGTACAGCACACATTTTTGTAGATGAGGTGGCAATGAAGCTAAAAAGAGGCGTTTTAGCCCTGCAACATGTAGCACCAGTACAAGCTCCTACATCACACCGTAGTAGGGTGGCTTATGACATGCATATCCAGTCATCCCTGAAAATATTTTTGGCATTGGCTAGGCCATATCTCTTGTGGCTGGGAACAATCAGAAAACCGGAGAGCCGCATTCAATCACCCTAGATTCCCTGGTATCACTGGCAGGGGACCTCCCTTCTGCTCTTCAGAGTCTTGAGGGGCACAGTTTCCTTTGCAGTACAGAACAATCTGGAGGCACTACAGAAGCAAGCAGGGCAAGAGAAAACCTGGAGAAGCTGCAGGAAGGAGCAGGAGAAGGATATTAAGTGCCTGTGAACTAGCAGGGAAAAAGACAGAAATGCAGTGTGCTGGCTGGAAAAGGTGGGGGTGAGAAGGGAACCCTTAAACAGCAAAAGAAAAAACAAATTCTCAACTTTTTGACAGGAATATCTGCAATCACCCAACCGTCACCATCTGTTTAGTCCTAGCAACTCCCTTCAAATCAGCACGCCTCACCACTACAAGCCAAGGAATCTCTCCAGCACCCCAGGCTCTTGGCTACACCTTATCAATAAAGGTGCATGCAAATACACTGTTCTGCCTAATAGGCACAACTTCTCCTACAGAAGCAAGAAAGTCTCTGACCCTCCAGCAATAAGCAGAACGAAGCAAAGACTGTTCCGTCACTAAATTATTTTAGTTACACAAACAGTAGATTTATGCTACAAACTATATTTGTTCATACTTAATAACAAAGGCATGCGACACAGCAGTCTCATGTTCTCATATGCTAGTAGGTCTCTTGCTCTGTAAAGCCAAATCAAAACTTGGGGTTTCTCATTTTCCTGATTTGTGATGCATTTAAGCCCTTACTGAATAGTTCAACTCCATGACTATAGTTGCTCTTCATTTTCCTCTGTACCTCCAGACCGTCAAGTCAAAATAAAGCACAGCATTTTTTTAATATATAACCCAAATATAACACAAATCAAATACAACCCAAGAAACCTAAACTGGTCATTCATTGCTAAAGAAGTAAATCCACACTTTCAAGTATTTTCAAGTTATTATAAAAAGTAATTGTTTAAACAACTGTTGTTTACAGCCTCAGTAGAAGTTCTTTATATTTATACTTGTATAATTGTGAGAGATCAAGTCTGCTCCAATAGTGTAAACTCACTCATCATAAAAAAAAACTTACTTTGTTACAGCCTTTCATGAAGTATATTAAATACCTCAGCCTGCCCATAGATGCAGCGCCACTGTCAAATCATGCTCAGGTACCCATTGTTTTAGTCTTAATTGGACCTCTCTTAAAACAAATCTACTTTCTGTAATGATAGCAGTAACATCTTTTTTTTTCCTCCAGATAAGACAGGACAGAAAATCTTTGCCGTGACAGTCAGAGTGCTTATGTGAAACAAATACTCTGCAACAAACAGATGTGCTTCTCTATTTTAGAGCTAGGCAAGCTGTCCCGTGTTGGGATGGAGAAGGCATCTTTTACCCGCAGTGAAATCCCGCGTGGTCAGGACTCCCTCCCACTTGAACTGCAACGCTCTCTCCAGAGCCACGCCACACGCATTTTCTCCCCCCAGGCAGATGGAAGCCACCAAAGAGCATCACCCACAGCCAACAGCACATTGCAGCTTGCTGAGTCACCGCATTTCACTGCTCTTGGGTTAGGCGTCTTTTTGTTTCCAACAAGCCAGATATTTAAAATCTGCTCATATTTAATGCTTACATTTCAGAACACTTCTGCACTCATTTCCTACGTGCAGCCCTAGCTGTGATAACGCTCCACAGGGATGATTAGATATGACTCATATTTCATCCAAGCCTCCCCTAAACCAACCTTTCTGAAGATTTAAAGGAAACACGTAGAAGGCATTCCTCATTGTGCTGCTGTACACCTGCAGACACCGGCCAAGGTCAGGAGAGGAAACAACAAAATTCTTCAAGAAAGCCAGTTCCTTTGTCGTCTGAACACAGGCAGGAAACGCTGGAAGTGTCATAAGAAAGTTTTTCTAATGAGATCTTAGCCCAGCTTTGCAGAAGCCTAATACAGGTGATGGTTGTAGGTCCCTTCCAACTGACATAGTCTATTTTATTCTATACAGCTTTGAGGAATAAATGTGCTAACATCTGGCTCTTTCGGTCCAATATTCAAAAGGCCAGATCCTCACATTCACAGAGGTTTCTGTGCTTCAGAGCACAGAAACAGCCCCAGAACTCTGGTTTGAGGGGAAGGCAGGGTCAAGGTCTGGGTCAGACCTGCCCTGGCTGAACTGCCCCATCGGCCAAAGAAGGGCCTGGATTCGGCATCTATTGCTCCGGTTTAACCTCAGGCAGCCTTCAGAGGAGGCTATAAGGCATTCTGTAACACAGATAATATTAATTACCAGCCCTTTTATTTCATAGATACTTGAAGCACATTTAAAAATATTGCACTTAGTGTGCAAATAATACATAAAAGGTGGGTGGTTTTTTTAAATCAAGTGTTTTAAAATTATACTTTCTCTTCAAAACAAATTTTTAAAGTAAAATCAGCATAATTTTCTGCTGCACTAAACTGGTGACAAGTCAAAATAGCTGCAAATCTACTTGCAGTAATTCATGAACATTTATCTTTCCTCTTGTTTATTGCAAATATATCTTTACACAACAAGTTAATTTAGTGGCATATTTTTTCAGGAACGTGCTCAGGAAGATAGATCCTAATAGAAGTGTTCACACACAACTTTTGCAAACTAGCAAGATCAATTATTTTTCTATTTCATTGATTTTCCAAAATTAATGTAAATCCTGAAAAGTCAAAGCAAGGATTTAACTGTCTTAATTTTTCCATTGTGCTTTTAAATATACATATTCTCTCCTTTCAGATTCTGTTTGGATGTTAGTAACCAACTCTTATTCTTTTTAATCTCTGTTAAAGTGCACAAGGATGGGCACGGCATAACCATCTGTATGTTCAAGATGAAGTATCAGCAAAAGAAAATTGTCCAGGGCAGATATATTTCAGCATGAATCATTAATTCCTAAAGCCTGAGTCTTTTCATTATTCATTACACATTTTTCATCCTGCATTATTCCTGCAGCTAGCAGAGCTGCAGTGAGATACTTACAGCTCAGAAGCGTTAGCATGTAGCTGGGGAGACCAGTCCCGTGCCTCAGCACTATCAACCTGAGCAATTCACAGGTAATCAGAAGATTAAAAATTTCTTTTCCACTGCATTGCAAAGATCACAGTCCCTGAAATCTGGCATTTTACAGACCACACCCTTCAACCTCTGTGACTAGTTTCCCTGACTAACCCAAACCCAAATCTTTGTCTTTCCATCAGATTTGCACTGTCCCTATGCTATTGGAAGCTAGGAAGTTATTTATGCTATTATAAATATATTTCTTCTGTTAAGAATTAAATGCTGTTTTATCAGTTCTAGGGAAAGACTCAAACTTTGTATTCCACATTCCACTGCAATGCCTAAATTCAAACTAGTGCAAATCAGAGCAGCTTCACTGCAGAGAGGGAGACAACATCACAGCAGAGAATGGCCTCCAGTGTTCAAATAAAGGAAAATACTAGCTGTGGTTGCCTCCACATGGATGGCTCATTTTCAGCGGGTTGGGGGAAAAATCTATACTGACTGATTTCCAAGCCATTAGGAGTTCTTACACATACACTCACTGGCTAAAAGAGGCACAATGCAGACTGCAGAACAGGAACAATACATGGGGGACTGTCAGTGATACACTTAAACCATCTGCATTTGCACAATGTTTGGCAGCAAAACCAGAAATAAGACAGCCTAGGTCTGAGGGTATAATAAAGGGAGTGCATATAAATGAGTAAAAGTCACTGAACCAATTTACAAGGCATTAGTGCATTGGCTCCCAGACTTCAACCCCTCAGCAAGAATTCTTTCAGAGCAGCTCTCTCCACCCTCCTTTTGGCAAACGCTCAGACACGCTCAGCCCAGTGGACAGATCCATGAACAGCTTTTATAGAAAGCACATGTACCTCCTTCCCTTTTCCCATGTGCTATTTTAACAAAACAAAACCCCAGTCTGAAATCCTGTGCCCTTGGGAAAAGGGTGGCAGCGATTTGAGACTCGTGTCCATCTGACGGCTGTCGCAGAAGCCCGTGGAGTCTCACACGCAGTCTGTGCCATGCAGTGGAGCCTGGACCCCACGCCTCGCGCTCCACCACCCCCTCGCTGGCACCTCACGCGTCGATAGCAGGGTGTCACAGCCGCTCTCTCACTCCATGAAACCATATGCCAGAGAGTCTGGCCAGCCCCAACTGTGATCTGCCAACCAGCTGGGGCTGGCACACCGTGTTCCAAGCAGGACCATGGCTGCGCAGCAGCGAGACAGCGCGTGTATGCGTGCACGCCTCAACAGGGCACAGCAGAGCATTGCTGGAAGATGCTCCGAGCGCAGCAGCAGGGCGCTTCTGCCCACCCCTGCGTGGTGGAACTGGGGGGAAGGGAGGGATGATCCGTGACCTGGTGCAGGGAGACGCAAACGTCAATGGCATGACTTCACACATGGAGATTAAATCACTGGAACGCCGGCAGTTCAATGTAACAAGATAAAAGGAAAATCTAGGACTTCAAGGGGCATCAAGGAGAGCATTTAAGATATGGGTCAACTCATGTCCTGTAAACACCCAGTGCAGCTTCCCTTCCAGGAACTTGTTTATTCGCAGACTCATCTGGCACGGAACAAAGCACTACTGAGACACATCCCTTCTCTGGCAAGTTTACAAGTGGATACAGTGCATCAGCATCGAGAAAGACACTGAGGTGAACGGCACCCCAACACTGCCCTGAAAGCAACCCCAAGTCTGTGTCCTACTTTTTGTTGCACCCTGCTCTTTTCACCCCAATACTGTAAAATCTTACTCTCAAGATAAAACTCCTTCTGCACTTGATTAGCCACACGAATCCCAGCATCACCGAGCTATTTGTGTGCTGCAGCTTTTGGGATGACATCTCTCTGATGTCTGGAATGGTTATTTGGTATATAGCTTGCAGTTCAAGCAGTAATCTGAGTTTTTATCTCCCTTGAGGCTCTCACAGAACAGTAAGAGGCAGAAAAATTAGGTTTCAGTCTTTTTCGAAAGAAAAATCAACATTATTTCAACCTTTTTTAAAGTTTATCTAAAACGCTCTTCTGTTTTACAGCTTCCTAGCAGACATTCAACTCCAGAACAAGTCAAACAGCCAGTGCCACTGAGTGCAGGGACCAATATCTGCTACCCTTGGTCACCCCACCACTGAAGTCAGGAGCTTTCAGCCAAGTGTTTCAGCTGGCACCATCTGACCCATTAAAGGGGAAAATGCCATATGAAAGCCAGTATCAGGATGGGCGTATCAGTTATGTAAATAGTGTAGGAAGGAAAGAGAGGAGGCCGTACCCCCGCTTCTCTCCAGCTCACTACTCCTGATATGCTGCATCCCTTACTGAGCGAGGAATCACCGCACACAGTCAGGACATGAGCACAGTGTCTGGAGAAACACAAGACAGGGCTCAAACAGAGGGAAACCTCCCCAGTCCCTCCAGCCCCAGCAGCTCCACAGCACTACCTCTCCATCACTTACTGCAGACTCTGGTTCTGTTTATCTTTTAAATTAATGCCACAGACATAAAGAGTGTTTGCACTGCAAATTTTACCAAAAATTAAGATGGATGTTATTCCTCTCTTTTCAGACCTGGCATAACAGAGAGAGAAGAACTTTTCTACACCAAAACATGAGCTTCGCATTTACATTACCTGTCAGAGGTGAAAGCCGGGCTGCTTCTACAAACAAGCAGCAGTGTTAATGAATGAAAGGTAGTGATTTTCAACATTTTTGTTTAAGTGGGAGAAGAAGAGATTGTGTTGGTTTGGGTTTCTATTTTAATGAACATTTCAATTAAGCAGGTATGTTCTTTGGGTGAAAAAGTTTCACTGAAATCAAGATTGTTTATCAAAAACATTTCTGGAAATTTTTTTATCAGCTTCACACCTCTGCATTAGACTTGCTCTTCAAACTCAAATCACATATCAAGGTTAGTGTGCCTGAGTTAGCCTGCAGGCTTGCTTGTTACAATCCCTGTGGATTGTGTTTTCAATGAACAAATCAAAGGGATTCAGATACCTTTCTTTCAGTTCAATGGTAAGGCAGTTTCATTTTACAGCTCCTGCTCAGAGTGCTACTAAGAGTTTTAGTACAATATGGGTGCACTTTCTGCCCTCTGTTTTTTCCTGTCATTTCCAAACAAGGAAACAAGATCATTTGGGTCATTCCCTACTGAACATTTTAGATGCAAATCCTGCAGTCATTAGTCTTTATGCAGCCAGAGGTCTCATATATGATAAGAGATTTGCCTGATTAAGGAGCATAGGATTTAACCTTCCATGAGAGATAAGAGTTTAATGAAATGCATATGGTACAACCATAATGCTACTCTGGAAAACACTTCAGAAAAATGCTGTCACATGTCCGCAACAAACATCCAATTCCACCAGCTTTAACTAAAATTCCTCAGCAGTTTTTTAAATACACCTTATATTAAAAAAAAATTCAGAGCTACATTCTTTTGTTTAACAAACCTGACAAAAGGAAGCTGAGTCAGACTCACTCCAGGATATGCACCTCAATCTGTGACAAAAAGAAAAACAGTTACCAAGTGGAAATGACTAAGAGCACTGCACTGCCCTGATTAAAAGTCCCAGAAATAACAACACAATGTTCTGCAGAGATTATGCTTTCTACATGAAGCAGTAATTGTTATTTTTGAAACTTAAGTAATGTTTCTTCCAGAGAGGCTTCAGACAACAGTCATATACAATTGCACATTTAAAATGGGAGGGATTTTACAGTGATTATCTGAACTGCTCAAAATTAGCATTTCAGGTTTATTTTTATAACCGAAGAAAAGCTTATGCTCACCCCTACCATGATTCTTAGCTGGTCATAAACATACTGACACAAGTATTACTGCTGTGACGGAATTTCAAATCTTGGCAGACCTTCACTTACACAGTGCCTGTAACGTGCTGGTTTCAGCAAGACAGACTACTAGGTCTAACCTTTATAAACTGTTACAAAAGCATTCTTGAGCTGTATTGCCAAGTGTAAAGCCCTTCTCCAGTGAGAGTTGAATATTAGGATGACCGCTGTTGAGGAATTAAAACATCATTAGCTGCAGCTGTGTCAATAGCTGTCTTTGGTTTTGATGACTGTGCTTATTAAGAAGGGCTTATTTATCATGTGGAATTTCACCATAACTAGAATTACTTGCAAAGAAAAAAAAAAATCCATGCTCACTCAGTGCATGTACTGTTTTATCAACTTTGCTGGAATTTGTGCTAGTTAGGAAAGCAATTAACTTGTTCCTACAACTATGGTTTCCATGAATTCTTTGAGGAGAACTTCACAGACCACTGATCAGATGGGACAGCAAACAAGCACTACAGTGAAAAAATGAAACAAGACATTACCAAAAGCTATTATCATAAGAGTCAGCCTGCTTTGTTGGCTATGCAGAAAGTAATGAAATTGGAGTTTCAGATCACCTGACCAGTCTCCTCAGCAACAGATAAAACATAATTCTGAAGAAAGATGCAAGCTTTAATCTCACATTTATTCTGTGCAGTTATCAATTCCATTAACTTATACTAACCCACTCACAGGTACCTGTGTGTAGTGAGAGCAGTCAAATTTAATAGATTTAGCATAGCAAATGAGGGCTCTGTTTCTGCCCATTATAACACATTATTTCTTTCAGCAGTAGCAAGATGACAGTTATTACTTCAGATTCCCAGAAATGTCGAATTCAAACTATGCACAGCACCTTCAAAGTAAAGTTGAGTTTTATCCCCTTTATCCAAGAAAGGAAAGACTATTTTAAACTTTACTAGCATAAGTAGTCTGGAAGCTTGCTCAGACACCAGCATTTAAATAACACAGGCAAACATTATAAAGTTCCATAGAAATAGATGCTGATCTGAACCAGACACGTCTAACCCAGGTGCCACAAAGTCAAAAACTAGCAGCTAATGAAAATCTGTGGGAAAACCTCGGGGAAAAAAACAAATGATCCAGCTGGATATAACATTGGAGAAAACTTGTACAGCAGTGCTGAACAGACCGATGAAAAAGGCCTGGTGTCATCTGGAAAAAGGAACAGCAAACCACGTGAAATGCCAAGTAAATAATTATTGCTCCTTTTACTCATGCCACCAGTTCCATCCATGAGTCACACAGAGTAGTGGAAAGCTGTTAGATGCTAAGGATTCTATTCATTTTTTACCTATTCCTTTCACTTCCAGGAGTTTGACTATTAAATAAGATTTCATACACAAAAGGAAGCACCTAAAAGGTAAGTATACCTGCCAGTGTTGTCTGATCATGCACAGGACGTTTCTCATTATCAAAACTTGGTGTGAATTAATAATATTTGGTTTAAAACATTACCCCCTTGCTTGCAAAAGACACCAGTCACCAAGGAATTTTTCCAAAGTCTTCTGCTTTGACCCTAATGATAAAGAAGTCTGAAAGCCTAAGAAAACAAGAAAACCTGCTTGCTAGCATTTTGAGTCAGCAGCTTTGAAAACATGATGAAATTCACTGACTAAGAAACAAATGTCTGGGATCAACCAGAGGGCGTGGGGTGGTCTGACCCATTCGGAGCTTTGCTGCCTGTTGGAGGGGGCTGCAAAGACAGGTTCTTCATTCAGTAGAATCTCAGTGGACATTTCCTCATAGCCAGAAAGAACTTAAAGAATCAGTTCAGCAGAGATGAAATCTGTAAGGCATAATGCGGAAGGTTTTGAAATATTAAATCCAGTTTCCAAAATTTAAATGAAAATATCTTCCTCCAAGCTTATAATGGCTTTCAATTACTCTACAGAGCTCTGAAACAGAGCGTGCTGAAAATGCCTTTAGAAACTTTCTCACTTCTTTCCTTGAACTTTTCAGTAGAGGTAAAACAAGTCAACCGATACAAAGCTTATTTAGCAGGCATCAAAACAGACCTTGATAATCTACACCTCTTTCTTCAGGGCATATATTGAGAACGTAGGGGTTTTTTCTTTTCCTTTTCTGAGCAGTGGACGTGAAGGGCTCCCTTATCCTCATCCTTTGTTTAGATTAGCTAAATAGCATGCTTGCTCCCAAGTCTACAGATATGAAGATCAAAAGCTATGCAACAGTTGTAAATGCAGTTGAAGTCATTTGCAAAAGTAAATCATATCTGGGACTGTTGTCTGCTGTGGGCACCAGATTATCACTGAGCTGCATCCTGACCAGATAACTGCAGTCCCCTGGAAAACTCCTATCAACATCCTCCCTGCTCTTCTCTCAGCAATGACACAAGAACAGCTTATTTTCTTGTAAGGAAACTTCACTCTAGTTGGTCTCCTTATGTAAGACTTTGAAAAATGTCTCCTCATTAGTTGCTTAACTTTTCTGAATAATTAATGTATCAAATTTTTTTAAAAGCCATTTGTTTTTGCGGCTGTACATCATAAAAATGTGAAACAATCTAACCAACCTCAGCCTTCTAGCAAGCCAGGAAGTCAATGCCATCACCTGTGCTGGGCTGTGATGACAAAGAGAGTATTTAACTGTGGAACATTATTATTTAAAGTCCTACTTAAGAGACATTGACCATTTGCCTACATTTATTACAACTGATTCAAAACAAGTGAGTTTTTAATTAAGCTCCACACTTCTCAGATTTTCTTCTGCATAATTTAGTAAGAAAATTCCTCTTCCATTTGTACTGTACAATGCCAGAGATACACCTTTGTGTTCAGTTTTAATGTGCAGACAGGGGTCAGAAAATGGCAGGTGGCGCTGAAGAATGCATCACAGTCCCACAGAAGGGTTTGGGTACTCAGGCTAGGCTGCAGAAAAGCCCACTGGCTCATCAGGTTGGGCTCACTGAACAATATCCTGACTTCAGTGTTATGCGGATGACGGTATTAGAGCCACTGACACCTGTGCTTTGGAGAGCCTCCCCGGGGCTGCCGCTGCCCGGCAGCCAGCCCCAGGAACGGAACACAGACACCGAATCTTTCCCTTCTGTCTGCCTGGAGCCGTCTCGAGACTTAAATCTAACCATAATCAAGATGTTACAAACATTTTCTCCTTCTGGAAGGCCCACCTACACTGTCTTGCTTCTGGGGTCATAATTTTACCTGTGAAAAATACTGTTAAACTCATTTTTACATCCGGCACTGACAGAGCTTTACAGGAACCCGGTCTCATTCGTATGAGGGCTCTAGCTTTTTTGCTCGCAGGTATAAAAGTCCTTATAAATAGGACATCTCCAAACTGCTTTGAAAATCCTGTTTGTGCAAAACAGGCATAGTCTGTGCTGATCAAATATCAGGCACTATTTAAAGTGCCATTCAGATGTTTGCTAACTAATACAACTCTTTATAAAACTGTACTAAATATCATACCAACTTTTGTGTTTCTCTCAATTTCCTTTTATTCAGCTCCCTCATAAGAGTCAGCAACAGATAAGTAGGTATAGCAATAATAAGACTAAGTTTATCTTGTTTCCTCCACTCCCTTTTCTCACTGTATTACTAAGACTTGGAACAATAACAGGATGCCGTGATGCAGAATGGGAAAAGGCTGACTCCCAGCTGGAAAACCTTGGAGACTGGAGAGCTGAACACTCCCAGCATTGCTTAACGAAAAGTGGATTATTCTATTTGATCTTTATTTTCTCTATGCTGCTTAACATTTTGGGATACTGTTGATTTTAGTTCACCTGATTCAGGGACAAACCGAAGCTCCACCAACTCTGACTCAGGTAAGAGGTAAACGGTATTTGCTGTCCTTCAGCTATGAAGCTCATATCACAGGTTTTTCATCTCCACCAAAAATCCCTTAATGTCTTAAATAATTTAAGAAATACCAGGCTGTGAATTTTATACATATCCACAGAATCCTTTGGGCCTAACACTGATGGCACTTAAACCGAATTAAGTGCAGGCAACAGTAGAGTTGTTTACAATTGACACTGGAAGAGGAATATCTCTGGCTTTCTTGGACTATACCACAATATTCCAAGACTATTTAGAAGAAGAGACGTTATGCTTTTTTGTAGTTTTGTTTTGTAATATTTAGATTATGTTGCTGATGCTCATTCATAATGGAAAAGGGACATAAACGATACTGCAAATTGCACCTGTAAACCCTTTAGGAAAGAATTTCACTTGCAGTGTGAACAGTTACAGGCTTAGTACTGTTTTGAGTGGGCAGGTGTACACGGTGCTCTGGTTTGATGCAATACTTTTTATCAAAGTGGGGGCTGAGCTGGTATCTGTCTTTAAGGTGCTATGGCTTTATTGTGACCAATGTCAAGAGGAGGTGAAAGCCACCATGTATACTAGCCAGCTTTGGCATCTCTCTCCTGCTAGGAGATTTGTTTAAGGCTTAGAGGGGACTTTACATAAACACATCAGCGACTTGGTCTCCTAAATCTCAAGCTTAAAGTGGCCCAGGTACTTTAGCACCCTAACCTGCACTACCAGGTTTTACAGCCCCTGTTCTAAAAGACTGGCAATTCTTATTTTAGAAGTTTCTTGATCTCAGTGTTCCAAAAAGAACCATTTTTTCTGATGAGGTATTTTATGAGCAGTGGCTTGATACAAAAAGTTGCTTGAAAAGGCTTTTATCTTGCTAAAGATAGTGTAGCAAGTCCCAGAGCTAACAAGTTTGCTGTACAGCTTGCAGAGACAAAGCATTTATGCATAAGAGATGAACTGATACTGCTTTTTCTGTAAGAACTCTATTCTGCAATAGTGGGACTGTCAGTGTGCACAGTACCTTACCGTGCTGGTTGTCACACTGTAATAAAGATAAAGGAAGGAAAGAAATGCAAGGAAAAATGATATGGAAGAAGATGAATTTCAGCAAGAAAATCTGTTCCATTCTTAGCTACCAAAAACATTAAAAGTTGGTTGCTACTCCAGTTAACAAAGGCATAGTTAATCAATGTGTCCCTGCCTCCACTGATTGTAAATCATTATATCAGCATTTGTAAAAGCATACAGTATTATAGATGTTCAAGTAGGAAAAAATATGAGACAAAAGCAAGGATACTCCAATGATTTACAAAAGCTTCTCATCTTAGGTTAATTTGTGCCTTGTAACAACAACCAATATACCAGAAACAAATCACAGAAATGCTGACTTGCAATTTATCTGCGGTATCTCCAGGAGTTATTTTTTATCCTTAAATAAAGGGTGACCAACAGGAGAAAAGGACACAGGATTAACTTAGCATGTGAAAGCCTTAGAACAGTACAGTATACTATAGAGAAGAATGTGAAGTTACAAACAATAAAACAAATTAATCTGAAAGCAAAAGATAAACTCAATTAACAAATCATTCCTGCTTTGTCCAAAAACCTGGGCTTTATTTTTTGGAGTGCTCCAGCTGCACTGCATTGCAACAAGAAGTATTTCCCAAAGCTTTGCTCTTTAACACGAGATCATAAAACTGTTTCTTAAACATTTTAAAATAAATGCTAGCACTGAAATTATGACATAAAATGGCTGCATGTCACTCAGCAATCTGCAGCTTGCAGAGCGCTAGATGCAGGGCTCAGTGCTAAAGAGGCAGCTTCGGCAGAGACAGTTCCACCCAAACAGTTAACAGGTTTGTTGCCAGGTTTGCTTCACATCCTGCCTCTGTTGAGTGAAACACAACTGAAAACAGGATATAGGTAAAAATCACTGGGGATGGTTTAGAAGTTCCTCTGATTTATAGCACTTATGGCACAAAGGACTTCACTGTGCATCCATAACTCACATACTTCAATTAATATTTCAAATGAAAAATAGAAAAACTTTTCTAAAATTCTTTTTTCTTGTCAGGGTACATGTCTACAGAACTACAGGCTTCAATCAGGCCAGCTAATACTTTATATTTTCTAAAAAAGCAGAGATTCACAGAATAGAGGTAACTGATTATTTCTAGAAGCTAGGCTTTCTGTAAGGAATCTTCATGGTTATTTTTGTCATGCATTCATAATTCCAGTTTTTGCTCAGGTTCCAGAAGTTTAATCCAGAGGTTCAAATATTAGTGCCAAGAAGAAAATAAGAGGTTCTCTGTAAGAAATTTGTTGGCCATGAAAATATTTGGGTGGGTTTTTGTTTTGCTTTGGTTTTTTTATCTATGTCTTTCCCTTTGTTATCCTTGTGGATTTACAAATCAAAAATCCCTCAAAGTTTAGCCCTGGCACAACTGGCTTCCCTTCTACCCTAGAACACATCAGTGATGGTGGAAACTGGAGATTTGCTAGGACAGAGATGCCCAGTTCACAATCAGTAAGGTAAAAAAATTACCCACATATGCCTTTGAAGAGCTGATCATAATTTAAACTAGGAGAACAGACCTTATCAAATCCAGAGCTGGATACTAGTTTGATCCATGATAAGAGTTTGCTTGATCCATCTGTGGACTTCAGTTCAGCACCCTACTCCATTCTAAGGGCCTATGCAGGTATATTTCCACTGCAAACACAGAAAGAAGACAACACTCTGGTGCCACAGTCATGATCAGGAGCCACCGTTTTTGCTGCTAAGAAACTTGCAGGCATCCTGCTCCAGGGCCTGTCCTCGGCTCAAGCACAGAGCTCAGTGCAAACCCAGGAATCCTACCAACAGGACTAATGCTGGGAATAATGATGTGCAAAAATGAATGCACATCACTCACCAATGCATGTGTCACCTACCTCCTTATATTCTGCAATAAGTCTGATCTTGAAATATAAAAAATTAAGAAAAAACTGTGAAGCACCTGCTTACAGTTCTTCAGTGCAAGAATACAAATTAGCCCTTTCATTCAATGAGAACATGAGCTTCACTCACCTTGATCTGAATTTCAAATTTGTCAATAAGCATGGAACTAGCTATATTTTGAATGTAAGATTTTCCTGAATATTTTAAGTTGTCTCTGTAACATACATCTGAGATGGATGTTATTTGTGCCACAAGTCTATTTTGTACATAAGCTGCTATACACATCTGTTGGGCAGGCAGTAAGAAGATTTGGGGCCCAGCCCTCCGAGGTGCTAGTTAAAGCCCATGGACATTCACAGGAACTGGAACAGTTCAAGAGCTGTGTTTTCCAGGGCTGGGCAAAAACAGGGGAAGGGAAGAGAGGAAACGAATCCATCCATTGCAGGTGTTCACACTGCCTACGCTTCAGTTTTGGTACAGCGAGTATATCCAAGTAAAGAACTACAATCAGTAAACCAGAAAGAGTCAAGCAGGTGGATGGACACTCTGGCAGACTTTTCTCCAGACAAGTATTTTTGTGTGAGATAGGCAGCAAAACTATCTCACAAAAGATCAGGAGCTGCATGTGGAAGTGTTGTCAAGTATCATCCATTAAAGGGTCCAGAACTTATAGTGAAAAATGGCTGCTATTTTAGAGAAAAGGTAAGCACGGGGACACGCTGCAGAAATTGTATGGGGACCTTTCCAAAAGACCAGTGGAGAAGAAAGAGTATTCTTCTACCCTAACATTGCTACCTGAAATGCAAGGACTTACAGAGCACCACCGTAGTTAGAGGTAGACCAAAAGCAGAAATGTATTGAATTCTTCATTTTTCAAAATCCAAACAGGTCAGTTTTATTGTCCCAGTCTAGTTGCCATCAAAATCTTCCTGTTCCTGTGGGATTTCATCACCATCCCCTGCCAAAACTTTAGGAGAAAGAGCCCCCTGTTTCTGTTACACATTCTTTTTAAAAGCCTACTATCAGTCTCCATGAATTAGCAGTAGCCCACCTGGCTTTGCCCCCACTGAAGTCATCCATTTCTCTGCATCCTTCTCTCTCCCCAAGCCCATCAGCAATATCTGGAATGCTCCTCCCGACACCTAGCAAAGTTCACAGGGTGCAAATAGGCCCTTGTCCTTATTGTGTATGAAAGTGTAAAGGGAAATTCCACTTCCACAGTGTATCTGGAGGATACAGTTGAATTCCTTCTCCTGCCTTTGTCCACATTTCTAAGCAATGCTTTGGTACAATCAGTCTTCCTTTTCCTCTTCCTTCTATGATGCTATCTGCTATGAATTTGTGTTCTAGAAATCCTCTAGGAGTATAAAGTCTACCTTACAACATACCGCTTAAGGAGACTAAGGGCCTAATGCTGCTGTCATGCAAATGATAGGAAATCCTGCCATTGATGGGAATTGTTCCTGTGATAGGTTCAGCTTCATTGGCAGAATCTCCACTGGCACAGAGTTTCAGGTTAGCTTCTCCATTCTTTTTGTGGGATAAACCCTCCCCATACCTCCAGCCCTAGACCTGAATTCAGGGGAGATACGTGTATCTTACTGGCTTTTATTGTCATTATCTTTCAGATATATGTGACCTGTCTGCAAAAGAACCAGTTTACTCATGTTAGGGTTAGGCCAATCAATCAATACTACTACTAAGGTACCAGACTTTTCACCACCTTATCTATGAATCCAAACCTACAATGAAACAGTATATATTGTCTCTTTGCTCAGTACTGTTAATTTTGGGTTTTAGGCTGTCATTAAAACATAAACAAATATTGCTACACTATGCACATTTTAGTATCATCCAGATTACCAATGAACTCCACCTAAAACATGTATCCAGCACAGAAATTAAGAAGCGAGGGCAGAAAGCAGAGAGCACAAAAAGCACGGATGTTTTTTGTCAGGGGTTCATTTTACAAAGACAATAATGTGAACCTGGCAGTGACAAAGCTATTACAGAGCTCTATCATCTGTAGCACCATTTAACAAACACATTTGCTTTGTACACTAGATTTGCCAGCAGCAGCCTTGGTAAAAGTTTAGGATTAGAATAGATACTGAATCCTCCAGTAATTGCACTTGGAGATGACTGAAGTTTCAAACAGGAAGAAAGGGGCACATTTCTCTTTGGAATATATTGCATCATTTTCCTGCTGTGAAATGGTGAGCTGTATTGCCTGCCTTATATGGATTGATCTTTGTCTTCTTCAAATGAAGAGCAAGGCTTCATTCGCACAAGAAAGGGGTTTTCAGTGGCCGTGATTAAAATATGAGCTGTGGGAGAAATAAACATTCCACTTACACAGCCACTAACTAAGGAGAAAAAAAAATTCCCACCTCAGCTTAAGAAATATCTCCAGCTGTGTTTCAGATACAGGCAGCAAACCCGCAAGTGCAGCACTGCAGTGAATGAGAACGTCCCAAACAGCCAGGTTACTTTAAAGCCATAGGGTCCCCCGGGGATGCAGGCTGCTCCCCAGCGCTCACCGCACCGAGTCCCAGCAGGGCAGCAGCAGCAGCCACCAGCCTAGATCCCGGGCGTTGGCTTGGGAAGACCTGTGTGCAGAAATATCCTCAGGTCAGCCAGCTGAAAGACCCAGCTCTCACTTCTATCACTTTCACAAAAACTTCTTACCACGTGTAAACAAAAGCATGGCCTGCCTTGAAACAGGGTCACTCCCGCAGTCACATCTTACATGTTGAACTACCACCTACGACGGCTGCAACCTGTTTCACAAAGCAAGCTCTCCTTGGCTGCAAGTTCCCTCACTGCCTCTGGACTGGGGTGGTAAAATTCATCAGACTAATGACCTGCTTAAGCCAGTGCATAGACAATGGCGCAAAACACAACACAACACTGTGTTAAATCACAATCACTCCCACATGGAAACAAATCCGTACAGAAAAAAAGGTCGAGCTCTAAAAAAAGTCACAAAGCTTAACTTAAAACAGCTTTCCTCAACTTTTTAAGCTTCCCTATGTCTGAAGCTTGAATTTTCAGGCCCTCCAGCTTCCATTTATCTATAAGCTGGAAATTTGCTTCCCTAGTTATATTTTGATTTGAGGATGAGATTTTCCTGACAAGAGCTAAGCTGTAAGTAAAAATATTGAAAGGCTCATTGTAAATTCATAAGAGCGGTAATAATATCACTTGTATCATCTCACAACACATGGAGATTATAACAATGGAAATGTTCCAGGAAAAGACTGTAACTATAGGTGTGGGCAGAAAAGGTCTTAAAGTTAATTAAGCCTGGTTTGGAAGTCTAGTTGAATAAGGGCAGGAAACAGAGAAGAATGAACTGACATTTGAGTTAGACTTTTTAAAAAGAGAGAAAAACACTGAATACTACTAACCAAACAAAACATATCCAGACACACCCTGCTTTTTTAGCCTCTTGCCCAGCCAGAAAACAAGAGATTTATATATATGTACATGCTTTCTTTATCTGCCACAAAATTAATTTTCAGAGTAAATACTAATGCATTCAGTATCCCAGTTGAATAACCTGGACAAAGGAATCAGAACACACAGCCAGCTAAACACAGTTTCTCTGCTTCAGATTACTGTTAGCGCAATAAATATCAATTACTGTGACCTGTGCATGATGTTTGTGTTCGAGACAGATACTTTTGCTCTTGAGCTTTTGTTGAAGGAAAATGTCAAAAAAATCTTATCTGCTGTAAACACAGCTACATTGTACTTTAAAAAAAAAATCATATTTATTGCATGCAGTTCCTCAAAGGAGGGAGACTTTTCCTTAATCAAAGCTACTCAGTTGGAGCTCTGTGCTAGGAAGCCTCTCTGATACTAAGGCTTTATCTGGAAACAAAGGGGAGGTAGAAAAAGCTCTATAATACATTATTCTCATAGTGTACCTTATTTTGTTTCAGCTTGACCAAACTCTTAAACATTCAGTGACAGCTTCAGCTAATCTCTGTGTACAGCAGAGCTAACCAGGGGGCAGTATCAAAACAGATCAATTCTGAAATGTGCACACAATTTATTGTAGGAAACAAAGCTTCTGGTTAGAGATGCTTGAGAAATCTTTTTAGTGATCACAAACACCTCCAATATACCTGAACTGTTCCACTTCTGCACTGGGATGAGCCAAATAATTTTTGGAGGATTCCCTTGTCCCCTTCTCAACCAAACCCCCGCTCCCCAAAAATCAAACACCATCTGAGTGTGGGAGGTGCTAGGGATGAGGGAGTCTCAGTGCTGAGACACCTGCACCTCGGTTTCTCCTACCACAGCTACCACAGTTTGGGCTAAGCAAAAGGAAATTGGCTCAAAGCAAGCGAGAAAAAAAGCTGGATCTACAGCTGTGCAAATATGCTACTGAGACTGACAGAGCCTCAATCATTCTTCAAAGTCAATGAAAACTCATTCTTTGCAGGAAATGAGTACACCTGACTGCAAGATCATCCCTGGAACTACTTTTTGGATACAAGGAAGAGAACAAGTTTTTTGCTTGTCCCTAACACTGGCACTTCATCGCTATTTTCAGCATCTGTCCTTATCAATAATTAATCTGGATGGGAGACATTTTCCTCTTAGCTTTATATTTTAGACAAAGAATTCATAGGGAAAAATGTTTGCCGTTCCAGACCATGCATGCAGGGTTTATCCCACCCATCTTATCAGCTCACTTCAGAACAGAAGGGCTGTATTTAATGCAAAGTTAACCCCCCCAAAATAGCTCAGATTTCAACAGTATTCGGCAACTGTCTTCTGAAGATGTGTGGCCAAGAATAAATTTTCTGTCATTTAATTGTTAGTTTCACCCCTGCAGCATCTGCAAAGCAAATAAATCATATTAGTCATAGGTACTATGAGCTTCCTGATTTTAAAAAATGGAACGCTCTAAATCCACAGAGCACAGAATCTGTATGACATGATGATGATGAGGTGATAATATTCTGTACCAATGCCCAAACTCTGCTTGTGGGTTTGAGCATACTCACTAAACACGAGAATACTCTTGCTCCTTAGGAGTCATTTAGCCCTCATATATGTGCTCCCAAAGCTCAGAAGCTGTAAAGAGCTATAGGAGAGTAGTTTATGACCTTAAACTCAATGCTGGCCATGCTGTCAACAACTAAGAGAAAGCCAAAATCTTCTGTTTATGATAATGTATTTATTTTTATGAAACAGTGTCACAAATCGGCTTAATAATTTAATCACAAATCAGCTTCAAAATACTTTAGTGGCTTGGTTTATACTGGGCACTGTGCTTAAGCACATTTTATGCCTTGTTATGTTTTGTACTAACATATTTGTATGTGAAGTAAAAGGCTTTATGCATGGAAAGACCGGACGATACCACTTGCTGCTGCTTTAAAGCACTGTGATCCATTATGGGGTCACTTCAGGGAAAGGTTCAATAGCAAAGCACTATATGACTACAGTAGCATGGCCAGAGCAAGAACTCTTAAGCAACACCAGGACATACATATTTCCAGTGCTTCATGTACTGTATCTGTTTCAAATTGGTTATCATCAGCTCTCAAGTATCTCTACAGCCTCTGTGATGACAAATAACATTATTGTGAAAAATGAGTAAAGACATTGATTCTGCACCTGGCATGATACATGATCTGCATGCTGAGAGTGTGAAATGAGAAAGATTAAAACTCACCTAATGATTCGTATGTATTTCTCTCCTGGGCAAGGTAGAAGGCCAGCAGTTTTATGAAGACTGGTGGATTATTCACTAGATATACCAGGATGCTCATACGAAAGGAAAACAGTCATCCATTAGAACAACAATTAGACTGCATAACTGATCTGATGAGGAGAAAGTCAGTGCTCTCACCACTCATTTTAATGATTTCAAAGTATTGTTTTACCTTCATCACATATGTCATCCTCAACACAGCAAACAACCCTCACTTAAACAGTGCACTGTCATTTCAACAACAGAAGTGATTCAAGAATTATTAATTTATCTAGCCCAAAAATAATGCTTTCTTAAACTCCATGAAGAGACCAGCCCAGTAACTAAAACATGAATTTAATTTGCTTCTCCATTATCAGATTTGCAAGTAAAAAACTCAGATAAAAAACGGGTTACTATAGATGGATAGAAAAATGATTTAATTAAAGATTAGAACAGGAATCATAGCTTGTGCACATGAACCACCGAAGCAGTCCCTCTTGGTTGGATAACTTCACTATGTAAGATTTTTGACATGCCGCACAAAAAAAACACACTAGCTTCTCTCCAACCTATGTGGAAGTTGCATACTTTTGTACATATTATACAGGTACATAGAAATACAATCACATGTTTTATTAGATCATGTATGGGATTCATCTCCACAAACAGAAATGTTTCAGATCCCCAGACGTACTTGAACTAACGCTAAACGCAAAAGGCTACCAGCCCCTAAAGAACACAGAACTACTAGGCACAATCTATCAGCCCATCTCTTCCAATTTTTTCCAGAAAAAGATATTGTTTAAGGTTTTCTTGAATTCTAGCAAAAGCCAAATTCAGGGCTGATTCTGAGCTGTGCGAGTGTTACATACAGGTAAATCAAGATCTAAGCCAAACAACTGTGCATTTAACAGGAAATTTAATCTGAACCTACACCAGCAACACACATTCAATAGTTTTATAACTAATCTGTTCTTTATCAGATAGGAGTCATGTAAGAACACAGACAGCACTCTCCAAACTGCAAACGTGTTTTTCTAAGTTTTTGGAAAATGCACATTAAGATAAGGTTAACTAGAAATTGAGAGAAATCAACAGAAGTTAAATGTCCTCCTGCCTTTGAGATTTTGGGCCTTGGTGCTTGACTGTCCAACAGACTTGCCTCTGAATTCTCTCAACGAAATCAGCATTTATCAGCGAAGGATTTTTGTGAGCCAAAGTGCAATCGTAATTATGTCTCGCACACCCAGGTAACAGGCAGTAAATGTTATGAGTCTACTGATGCAGTTATCAGGATACCTTTGAAGGTTAGTGCTGTAAAGAACAGTGTTTGAGCTGAAGTAGCACCACCAACAAAATTATTTCCCTGTTTATCACGAAGGTCATGCCTGTATATAACAGTCAGATTCAGAGCAATTCACAGCCAAGATGGACAAAAGCACAAAGCACAGTATTTCTGGCCTACTATGACGGCTGACTGCATCTGAAGTACTGCACTGTTCACAGATTAAAATAAGCAAAGCCTGCTATAAGCTAGTCTTTCCCCACTCATGCCAACATTTCTATTTTTGTTAACCTACCCAGTTAAATTGTTATCAGGCACATTACTCATGTAAAACAAACTACAGTAAAGTCAGGAGAATTTACTGATGCAAGATCAGATCCTGCACCTGGCTCATCCTGCTTCTCTTTCAGGTCCGTGATGAGGTGACTTCTAGGAAACAAACTGCAAATCTATACATCCCTTTTCCATAACAGCTTCTTGGCAAGGAACAAAGGAGATCTTTGTGACCTCTTACAACTTTCTTCCTCACTCATTTCTCTAAAAACATTCTGTTTACAGCAAATGTCTTCTTAGACCATGCATGTCTTATTTTCAGTTCACACTCAGCCTTTTCACATACCCTTTTCTCAGTATTTACTGCAGCACTTTTTAATCCTGGAGTCAGCAAGTTACTTGCTAAAATGCAAGCAGGAGTATCAGGAAGCTCTGGGAGGACATTCAGGTAGATTTCGTTATTGCTGCTCACCTGTCTTCAGCGCACAAGCTCTCACTCACTAGCTTGGAGGGTGGCTTTGTTTCTTAAAAAAAAAAAA
>VZTL01041910.1:42331-56081 GCA_013400535.1 Scopus umbretta | reverse complement strand
GGGGGTGTCCCGCTCCCGGGGTCCGCTCCCGCCTGCAGGTGGTTCGAAAGCACGCCGGAATGTGCTCTGGAAAAGCTAGCCGGCCCGCACCTGAGGGACCGGAGGTAGCGTGAGGCAGACCCCATTTCTCTTACAAGGCAGATGTTCGAGCAGCGAGGGGAAAAAANCTGGTGTTATAAACATTGGGAAAAAAAAAAAAAAAAGAAACAAAAATCCATAAAAGCAAACGGCTTCGTTCGTTGTGGATGGTGGAGCGGAATTCGCACCCGCAGCAAAGCCACATACCGGCTCCGTTGTTTTTTTAACCTGTTTTGCTTTGTGGCAAAGGGGAAGCCCAACTAGAAACTTCATTTTCAGCTTACCTTTACTGTACGCCTGTTATATCACGGTAAAACGACTTTCTGAACGGCTGGGATGACGATTTGTCTGCTAGTGACCTGTAGAAGGTAACGAGACCTTGTGGTTGCACAGCTATGTTCCCAATTCAGTCTCAGGCAAGGCGGTTGCAGTATTAGAGGGGTTCGCTTTTCAGGAATGAATTCCATCTGTAGTGCTCGTTTCACTCTAACAATTGATGTTCCATAAAGCTTACGGTTGCTTTTGACTGTATACATAGCCCTGCTGAAGAAAGTGTGCATCACGTATTTAGGGCTATATACCTAGCAAAGGAATTTTTTATGGGTTTGTTCCATTTTTTTAAAAAGAAAAAACAAACAAGAAGTAATGTAGGACTGTGCATGTAGGTTTTCCGTTAGCTCCATCTGAAGGTCAGGCGCAGGCCGGGGCCATGGTGATAAAGTTTAATTAATACGTGTATATTACTGACTTTCTGATTGTTCTGTATGACCTATAGCAGTGATTCCCATACTTTCGTCTTGTGCCTCACTGCCTTTTTTCCTCTTCCTCATCTCTGCCTCCTCAGATTCCCCTTCTCACCGGCCTCTCTCACCACTTCCCTTGCTGCGGTGCTGCATCTCTTTCCTCCCTCCAACCACCTGGACCGCCAGCCGCGCACACTGCTGATTCCCCATGCTTGGTCCGTAACGTCGGTACCCTTCACAGTAGGACACCGTTGTTTTGCAGTTTGTCACGAAAGCTTGGGTAGCCGTTGCTAGCCACGGCGTCTCTTCTTTTCCAGGGGCGTTTTATCTGAAATAGAACTTCTGATTACGTGGTCTGGGGATGCATGTAGCACAAATGAGCGACTTGAGCGTCGGTGTTCAGCTTGGTAGCTGCTGTATCAGACCTGGTCTGACAGGGAAATCCATCGGTGCAACTATTTCTGAATAGGCTGCTTTAAGATAACGGCTCTGCATTAGTGCCCTGTGTGGCCACCGTCTTATGACCTTCTTTCCATGAGTTTATAAAGTGCCTCGTGCGTTCAGGATGGTTGGAAATAGAAATAGAAATGCATTGCTTCCTTCAACGATAGCTGTAGCAGTTTTGGTTTAGTGTTTCAAAGATGTCGCTACAGGATGCTGGAGGCCATTCCCGCTGAAGCCAGAGGCAGAGCTTTTATTGATTTCAATGAGAATTACGTCAGTACCAGGTTCCTTAGGCTATTTGAAACTGTACAAATATTTGGATGGAAAATAATGGGCAAGAACTTGAATAACATTTTCGTGTGGAGTCACGGGTGGGCAGATGGTGTGCTGAATCCCGTGATATACTTTAATGTGACATTTTTGTAGGAATAGATACTTTGTTTATAAATTGAAACTTTTGAAGACCACTGCAGTCTTGCATTTAGATGACAGTTTGGAGTGCTGGCAGGGAATGGAAAATCCCCTCTGCCTGCTGCCGTTATCCACGGGAGAAGGCACAAACGGAGCTTTCCCTACTGGGGACACTTAGATTTCAGTTCTCCCTTGAAAAATAATGCTTAAAAAGCAGTCGCTCAATGTGAGCCTTTAATGTTCTTTTCAAAGGCTGAGGTTTGAAACTGAAAAGAGGTTTGGTCTCCAGCGTATTGTCACCAGGGCTGAAATTACATTGCCACGGCTACGGAAGGTCATTTTTATTTCGGCAGTCCTCTCTCTTATCACCAGAGGCAGCGTCCTGGGGTGGGACCATCACTGAACCATTAGGGCTCTGGCATTTACCTGGGCTATCCTGTGGTAAGAAGGGTGAGGGCATGTCAGTTTGTACTTTGGCCCGTAGCACAGACACAGTGCCAGCTCTCAAAGATCCGCAAAACTAAGGTTTTTGCAGTGGGTTTCGTTCAGTCTGTCTTTGCTCCTGCTGCTGTGAAGTTTCCAGTCTCGCAGACAATCAAATGCGATTTGATTGGGAGTACTTATTCGTCTTCATTTGCCTTTTGTTCATAAGGGTTGGCATCATTTTGCGCTTGATTATGATTAAGAAACCTGATTTTTCTTACATCAGTTTGCCTTCGAAAAAGTAGAAACCACTAGGTAACGCAGAGAATGAGTTGAATCCCTCTCCACGGCAATCATCAGTGTCGTTCTTCTGCCTTACTTGATTCCGACAAAACCCCTAAGGTTAACAGGACATGTCCCACATAACACGGTCTTCCTCACGCACTTAGTCCATGAGTTGGAGCCTTTTGAAACTGAAATTCACAGTGGCCCTGGACGTATTTAAAATACGTGTAGTGTGCTTAGAATATGTGCCGCATATTTAAAATGTATCTAAAAATGTCAAGATCTTCTCAACATTCTGTTCACTGCCAAGCACTGAAGCGCCGTACAGAGTTATAAAGTTGAAAGCTTCTGTATTTATTCTGTGACATTTTATGACCTTTCATGTACTATGTATGTTTTACATGGTTTTATTCATCTATCTGCATAGGTCTATTATTAAAAGTCAAGTAAACTTGCCTCAATCCTTTATTTTTACTACTGGCAGAAATGCGTTTGCCTTGATAGAAGACACACAGAAGAGCTGGTGAACGCCGGCGAAATAAACTGTCAGTCTTGTAATGGTAGAGCATAGTCCGTATTAACCACAGGAGAGACGGTTCGTAATGATAATGGTTTATATGACATTTATATTAAGTATTTTGCAAGAGGTTAGACTCTGCCTTGGCAGTCAAGCTAGGATTTCAGGTTTTTACACGTACAGGTAGAAGGTTGATGCGATACTAAAATGGATGCTTCGAAGTCAGTTGTGTCTTAGCAACAGAACAAGCCGCATCAGAAACCTGAATCAAATCCCCCTCTTTCAGAAGAAACATTTCAGTAAGAAGTAAAAGATAGCACGTGAGCATCCTTTCTTGACGTTCCGTACGTACTGTTGTGCAGTAGATTAGGACCTGCTTCATTGCCTCAGCAATCTAGCTGTTTTCAGACACACACTTGAAAGACCAGCATCGTTTGAACCTATTTCATAACTGGCTTCCTTCTCCTCCTCTCTTCACATAACTAGAGTCCGAGTAAAGTTTATGTATTATTTATGAATAATTCAGAGGCAAGGTCCAGCAGAACCTTGTCTATAAGAACACATGCCTATATTAATATGGGTAGAGATAAACATAAAATAATGCTCTAATTTCTCGGGCTTTTTTAGGAAATTTGATCGGTCAGCCATGTTGAGAGCGCTTTGTCTGAATAGTTACATTAATTCACCACTACGATATCTGAGAGTCTTGAAGTTACTTGTTACACATTTTACTGTGAACACCTCTCTGTGTGGTAAGGGGGAGTGAGCTGTGTTGTAAGGCTGGGCTTAAATGACATGTGGGATAGTAGAAGCGCCCACTGTAATTCAGTAAGTCTTTAGCTGGGCGCTAGAAATTGAGTTCTGCTTTTCCTCAGCCGTTCTTCACTTGATGTTGAAGCGAGTTTTGGTGAGCAGTTGCTTTTCAGGAGTATGCCTGTGATTTGAGCACAAGACTGAGGCCCAGACTTGGCCGCTACGTGCCTGAAACCGTGCAAGGATTCCAAATTTTAGCAGCGGCTACATCCCAGAAAGTACCCAGTATCCGGTCCTGTGGCCACAAATGCTGCACCTTGGAATTTCCTCAGCAATACAGAAACGTGCAGTAGGTATCAAATTGTGATGTAGACACCACATTCTGTACTATATAATCTCTTTGTCTTTTCCTCCCTTATTTTAACAATTTAGAGGGAGAGAACAGACACTATATATGCCTACTTCCCTTGCACACGTCTTACACGTTGTAACTAATGATAATGTTTAAATCCAGACTGTAATTAACTCAGTGGTAACGGGTGGGACGTAAAACGCAAGCCGTAATTTAGAAGCGTATTCTGTAGGCGTTTGTACGATGAATTCAGCAATAGCGGAGGTCAGTCCACGTCTCGGAGGATAGAGCGCGCTCGGCAAACACAAATTGCTGCGCGTCTTTCCCCCGTTTTCCATGCACACGGATGTTGCAGACCTGTCAGTACTCACAGTTGCGGCGATTTGCATGGGTAGTAGGTGCGTTTGGGATTGTATTTAGCTGACAAATCTGAGAGCCTTTGGATTGCCTTTAATTGACGGTCCGGCCCCATGAAAAAGAGGTGAAGCTGTATTTATCCGTGACCGTGTGTTCACATCGAAGCATTTCCAAAAGTCTTTAAGTCCAACCCTTTTCTCTTAAAATGTGGAAAAGTATTCCTGTTTTCAAGAACAGGAATGGAAATTAATCTGCTTTTCATACCGGCAGAATGACTGTGAATAATGTGGAATGATCCCTTTTTTTCCACATCAGCAAGACTGCTTTATCTCAGGATGTTTTTGTAGCGCTTCCAAAATAAACGGTTCTTAATACCTGCACAAGGTGTATTTGACAAGCAGGCTTTTGTGATCATCCGCTGTTTCTCAGGTAAGCAGTTGCCCTGCTTATGTATTTACAGCACTGTTTACATTTTTACAAACTCGGGAAAAATTCCCCTTTAACACATATGTCTTCATTGAAAACCAGAAACCTTATGGAAAACCCAGGCTGTTAAGTAAAAAATTCTTAAATTCTGGGTCAGGAATGCTCCAAGACAGACAAGGAAAAAGGGCCAGGAGAAGGCAGTTTTGCCTGATGAGTGCTACGGCAGGGTGGTGTGGAGACCACAGCTATATATGGGTTCAGGGAGGGTGTCGAGCATCTTTGGATGAGCAGTCCAGCTGCTGCTACTCACCTCTGTCTCTACAGGTTTTTAAATTACTGATTGCCAGAAGCTAGGAGAGAATCACTGCCGACAGCCCGTGCCCTTATCTGTGCAAGATGAGTATCCCCAGCTGATCGCTCTTAGAGACAGCATTCTGGGCTTGATGACCTTTAATTTGATCCTAATTGAGCTTTTGGCTTTTCTTTTTTTTTTTTTTTTTTGATAGTCAAGGTATTTTGGAAAATGGTGGTGGCTGAAGCAAGTCTTTTTGTTTCCGAGCTCTTGGATTTTCTGTGAAATTTATATTGCTTTAAAACACAAGGTTTTAAAAAGGAGGTTGTAGTACTTAGAAATATAGTAAGCACAGATTTTAAAGAGTTACTTCTTTGTTTCTTGTTGGAAAGGGGGTTGGGATAAACTGAAGTCACGGGTACAGAGGCATTCAGGGCCTTCGGGAAGTTAAAGCGGGGACGTGACAAAATTTGCCTGGTGAAAAGAAGCAAATATGGTGAGTGTGTGGAACGTGCCACTTGAAAAAAGTTGTATACAGTTTTAGAAAATTAATAATAATTAATGTACATGAGTTTTAAATGCTGTAAGTAAGAATAAGTTTGATCCTTTTTAAAATAAACTTCATGTGATGAGGTTAGGTTAAGCATCAAGCAGGGTATGCAGGTTGAAAACATCTTGCTGTGGTCTGGACTTCGATGGGAAAGCTTGAGAACTGCTCCTCAGCATGTGTGCTCTTTGCTTATCACTGTTTGGGAGCTGAACGAGAGCTCAGAAAAGTTATATATTTCAAGTGTTAAGAGGTACCAGTTTTGGTTTGTTGGTTTTTTTTTTTTTTTTACATCAGTGTTGTGCTTGGTGTGTTGTGACGGTTTATCCCGGCCTATGCAGAGATGTGCAATAACATCCCAGTGACATTTGGGAGAAACGGCGAGCTTGAAAGATCACGGATTATGCGGGTGGTAGAAACTAAAGATGTCTGTAGGAAAACTCCCACATCAGAAAAACAGAAGTGTCCATACAGCTGGAGATCCCATCCAAAAAAAAATTATAGTTTGGGAATCATAAATCGGTGATTTCTTGCCAGGGAAGTGCTGGAATCAGGGAACCATTAAGCTAGCATGGAAACCTCTTGAAGCAAATTAAGATTTTGAAAATGTGAAGTATCCCTAGTTGAATTCGCATGTGGAGATGATTCCATAGTGCAAGAATTGTAGCAGAAGCAAGAACTTCCCTGAAGCTGTGAATCTTCGCTTTCCAGGGATATGAAACCCAAACTGTTTTAAAGAAAAAATAACCTTCAGGACCGTGAAGCGTGTATTGTGTTGTTTCACATGGAAGTACATACCCTCACAAAACATAGGCCTGAGATTGATCTAATTTTGGCTAGTAGGAATGGGAAGACATTAACTGCAGTACTTTAGGAAGTCAGACCTGAAATGTCTAATTTAGAGCCAAAATTTTAAATTTATATCACTTCTAATCAAATGTGCAATACCTCCACGTGTCTAGCTGCATCACTTTATTGATTACTATTAATGGTCAAAAATCTTAAGAACTTAGTCCACATTGAATTAGGCAGCCAGTGGATTAATAATTCATATGCTAAGAAGCTTACACTGGCTCAAGCCGTTGTTTTTTTGTCATTAACGTGCGTCTACATTTACTCTTAATTCAAAACGGTGCAAGTGGCGGGAGTTGCGGGTATTCTGGAGACCAATTACTGGGTTTAGAAAAAGAAAGAAGGTTCATCCTAGCTTTAAAAAATTTTTTTTTTTTTTTTTAAAACAAGTTTTGCTGAGACAAGAGGTACTTTTTTTAAACATGAGGAGGTTTTTGTTTAACTTCTCTTTATAAAAAAAAATCCACGCTTGACTTGTAGGTAAGAAGACTCTTCCTCTTTGCAGGAGCGGAGCCCTTTGGGAGCTCTGCAATTCTTCAGGAGTCATGGCTGAGTCGGTACAGAGACCCCCAAGGCCTCTCCGCCGTGGCTGGTTGATGTAACTTTCTAATTGTGCAATGATGTGGAGTGTCAGGAGCTTTTAAACTCTGTATTTGTGCTCGGAACACCACAGAACTTGAGCGTAGTCCTACTGCATGAGATGCTGCGCCAGATCTATTCAAATTACATTGTTAAATATTAATATTCCTAGCTACCTTGCTCTAATGAGGAACATTTTGCATAGCTCTCGCAACTGTTTCAGTTTTAGCCTTGTTCTTGTTTTTCAAATGTCTTGATCTAGGCAGCTTCCACTCCTTTTTTTTTTTTTTTTTTTTTCCCCCTTATGTTTTTGTAATTTTTGCAATATTAAGTGTGCCCTGAAATTACAGTAACATTTTAGGCATTTAGTTTAAAAGTATAGTTGGTGTTTCTAAGATCTTTTCTGAACTTTGACAAAGGTTCCAAAATGAAGAAAACTAGTGTCTTTTTATTTTGGCAGTCACTACTTCATTTGTCAGTGACAGAGCATGAGCCTCTTGGCAAAACAATTTTTAATCTAAATACTAGATCTGACTGAAAAAATAGAATCAGAATTTTCTGAAGACTCCTTGAAATGTCGAATTGTTATCGCTGTAAAAAGTTAGGAACAGATCATTATGAGGAAATGTCCACAATTTTTTACAATTCTAAAATGTTTTCTGTACGATTTTTTTCTTAAAATCATATTGAAATAAATACTTATATTTTTTATTTCTGAAATAAAATATTTTTTATTTCTGTTTTGAAAAATGAGAAGTTTTGTTAATCAGGATGCCACGTAAAAACATAAGGAAAGTGCATTATCTGAAAAATTACCAACAACAAATTATTATGCTATGTTTTAATTAAAAACGAAACAAGGACAATTTTCAAAGACAGTAAGATAAAAATGGTCTGAATTTTTTCAGTCAGCTCTAATAACATAAAAGACAAGTCACCAAGAGCGTGAAGGAGACTGTTTCTGATTTGTTTGGGTTTCTCGAAGGACTTACTCATGAGGCCAAAACTTCCCATTTCAGAGAAGAGAGGATGGTTGGGAGCAGAGGACCGGCGTGGATATCCAAGTCAGTCAAGGTTGAAACGAGGATGGTGCTCTGCATCCAGCATGTGGCTGATTTTCCCTCTCCGGGGCATACATCTGTGAGTAGAATCGGCAGCTTTGATAACGAGGGGGATGGAGATGGGGATGGAGATTTCTGTCCTTGGAAATGCTGGGAGGATTGTATAGAGAACAGAAGGAAACAAATGGAGGCTCCAGAGGGAGCATTTGACGTGCTCTAGGAGGTGAGGAGTCTCCCGTGGAGAACAAAGCTGGTCCCGTGTGGCAGCTGTGATGTGTTGGTGTCCTCGCAGATCTGTATTTGTATCTGGGTTAAACAGTTTCAGGGACACCCACAAGGTGATAACCTCCACTATTTAAGGTCACTCCTTCTCACTTGTTTTTCATAATTTTAGGAGTTCATGTCCTACACAGTTTCTTCTCAAACCTAGTGTATACATAAAGGAGTAGAGACGCTTGCAGGGCCTGCAGTAGGGTAAGACATGTATCGGAAACAGAGCATGATCCAGTCTCCCAGGTCCACTGTGTGGCTCCTTTGGACCAAGCCTTCCTCCAGGGAAAGAGTTTGGAGGTGGGGAGGAATCCTTTTAATTTCATATCCCTAGTTTCCAAAGAATATGTTGACATGGCTATCCACGATGAATCTGAATTGCTCCAGTTTTATACCTCTGGGAAAATTTCCACTGACATTGCAATGGGAATAACATTTTGAAAATAGTCTAAATAGCAGTTCCACAAATACTGCTTCTTTTCTCCCTTCTTCTCTGCAGCTCATGTTTTTCACTGTGTAGCTAAACTAGGAGGCGGAAAGCTTAGCAATTTATTTAGGATCGAGGCTTTCTCCCACACTGCAAAGCAGACAATCCTGCTAAACATCAGGAGAAGATCTAACTAGTACAGAGTGTTATACGATCGGTAACAGATAGCTTTCTGTAGCTGTTTGCTGCTGCAGGCTATTTTAGGAAGATGGTTGTTTTCAGGATAATGGCTTGCACTGTATCTTTGTACGTTGCTTTATAACAATGAGGACACAATTATGAGATTGCTCCCATACCTACTCTTCATGGTCTGCTAATTCATTTTCCGTTAGACATCATTCATAAAGACTACAACAAGTTTTTTCCATACTCCGGTTAAAATAACTGCTCTTTGCAAAAGGATCTTGTGCATGAAGTCAGGGAGACCTCACCTATGGTACTCAAGGCCAAAGCAGAACCTTCTTGCCATTTGTGAGCTGTGACCGCGACTGCAGCCAGCGTCCCGCGTATTCCAAAATTTGCTGCAGGGACCTTCTTGACATTTGCTACTTAAACATGTATATTGGGGATGGGAGGTGCTTTTCCTACCCAGTCCGTTTGATTATCAGAACTGTAGCTAAGAAAGATTGTGGGAAGAGCAGACTCCGAAAGGCATGTTTATGTATAAAACACTGGTTCCTCTGCGCCGTGTTTCTGGCTATATGCAGTCAGAGTGGATATGTACTGCTACAAGCCCAAGTAACTCAAGCTCCAAAGCCTGTCCCTTCAGCCCTGTCTCTGCAGACTGATTTATTTGGTTCTGAAGGCAGGTATGACCTGAAGATGTGGTTTTTATTCTGCGATAGCTTTATGCCTTCCAACACTTTTTTTCATCAGTCACTGTGGAAATTGACTTCTTTTTTTTCCCCCAGTGTAAAAAGGAATTCAGTAAAATTTGTGAAGAAAACTGGCTGACTGGTGAAAAATCATTAAAAACAAAATTATGTAAATAGTTGTTTTATAGATTATTGAATCTTGATGAATTAGGCTCTAGTGACTGATTTAAGTCATTGAATAACAAGATAGAAAGTAATGGAAAAAGCCAAAGGTGACAGCCTCAATGGTAGAGTTAAATGATTTATCTGACTATAGCTACCCTAAAGGCAAAGGTTAGTGTACTGAACTCGTGTAAGGAAGTATTTCAGAAGGCATGCAAAGCTCTTTCAAGTTGCTGAAATTTACGTTGTACATTTGCCATTCCCTTAGTATTGGCCTCAGTTATCATATAAAAGTTCAGTATTGATCTCTACTGTGTAAAGTTAGCACATATGCAATTATCAGGAATTTATTGAAGACAAAGAGATTGAAATAGGATGGCACCATTCAGGCTAATGCCAAAAGGAAGGGTAAAATTGTAGGAAATAATGGTAAGGTCATAGGTTTATTTTTTTAATATAGTCAAATATTATGATTCATACTTTCATATTTTTCCAAACATTTGGAGATCATTCATTCTTATCTAACAGACCCTAACTGCTAAATTACCTGTGATTTAAAGGCAACAGTATCACAGCTAGCAGTAATTTGGGCATATATGTCTAAACCCCATTTTTCTCTTTTTTTGCACTGACGCCTGCCTTCCTTTCCTATGCAGGCTGCCTGTCGAATGCTTTTTCATACTGCCCATGTCAGTTCTCTCCCCATTGCTCTTCTTTTGTTTCTTCTTTCATTTCTCCACTCATTTCCTTGTCCTCTCCTTATTTTCTCATCTCACGCTGCCTACCAGTGGGACTACCATTCTGTATCTTTCCAACCCACGGCATCTGGTTTTACTTGGCTGTCCTTGGCAGGCCTTTTATATTGCTCAAGGGGTTGGCTTCTTACTGGAATATACACCCTTCTGGGGCCTTGGCTGGTAAATGTTAATGCTCAAACTGTGTCTGCACGCTGTTGGTGGCATTTTGCAGAAGTTCTTGGTCTCTGGAGTCAAGGCTGTCACAAGGACAAAGACTGTGTCTGTTCTCAAACACTGAGGTTTCTGAACAGGAGGGCAACATCAGAGTGACCTGGAAAAAAGTAGAGCGGAGGAGGCCGCGAGATATTGTCTACATACCTTTGAAAGTGGTGAACCTGTGGAGAAAAATTTAAAATAGTAGTGTGGAGAGGAATGGAGGTGGGTGCTGTGTTGGGGAAACTGCTTCTGCCTTTGAGTCGGAAAGACTGTCCCACATGGGGCAGGACAAGGGGAGAGGGGTGTGTAATCCTACTTAAAATACCTGTGAAGAAGAAATACATTGCAAGTGGTAAGATCTCAGGAGAGCGCTACAACTCTAGTGAACATAAAGTGCGTAAGTGCTGCTCAGTTCTGCACAACAGAATGCAAGCTGTTTTCATTGAAACAGGGCACGCATTCTTGACAATTCACAAAAGCTGAATTAAGTTAATGATAGGCCCAGAGGGAGGAAGGTAGGAGACTGGCAGATTTCTTGGCATGTGTGGACACATTGATGCCTCTGTCATCTGCTGCTGGAAGCTAGCAACACATAACTTAGCCTTGCACTTTCCTAACAAGAAATATTGTTACACACCAGTGTAATTCTGCTTTAGCATTGATTTATCTGGAGGATAAATTAGCTTCTTTCATTATTATTTGTTGTTGATTTTTTTCATATGGCTCTACTACTTGACTGTTATTTTCCCATAACATTTTCCCAGCATGCCTTCAGAAATATCACAAAATGCTCACAAACACTCCAGAAAAGTGCCAACTAAATATTCCACAAAGTGCTTGCAGATCTTGTGCAATGTTTCCCCTGGTCTTTCCCAGCTGTTTTTTAGCATTGATCTAATATTTCCCCCATGAGCAGTTAGCATTTTTGTGACATTAAACGTAGTGGGGAGGTTATGTTTCCACATACGAATAAAGTGACTGCTCTGATTTTTGGAAGAAAATAAGCATTCAGTGTTCCTCTTCACCAAAAACTGCTGCTCCAGAGTGCTTCTTAAGGATTTGGTTTCTTACAGACTTTTGGGGTTGTCTGTGACTTGTCCAGAGGAAGTAAGGTACTTCTAGAATTACAATTCACACTACTCAAAATACATAGCATATGACACTTTGGTTTTCCACTGGCATCAGTATGCTTTGGATCAGGCTTTTAATATTCTACATGACATTTAAACAGATTACCTGAATTACTTTTCAATATACCCGTGTGCTAAAGAAGAGATCCCTCGGTCAGCTGTCTACAGCACGAGGAATTTGGGCTATATGCATGTACAGTCATGCAAATCTTCCCTGTCTCATGAAACAGTTTGCATTCACTTCACCCATGGTTCTTTTCTTCCTTGTAAGTTGTTTCTAAACAATGTGACCCAAAGAAAGACTGACGAGACCTCATAAGCGCAAGTTTTGTGCTGCTTGTTTAATGCCAATTCTTTCATTATGGGTTCAAGTCTGAATCGTAGCATTGCAGTCATGAAGCTCATCACCTGTTTATTTGAAACTTGTGACTTTGGGAAGCACAAGAATCATTATGCAGAATCAGGCCTCTGATCAGACTGATAAAATCTGGGTAATGCATAGCTGCTTTAGCAGGGCAGGCAAAACCCATGGTAAAAGTTGCAAAGCTTGTGGTCTGTTGAGGACAAACATTTCTGGAAAGAATTGCAGACTCTTCAAATCCATTTCTCTGTGAATGTAATTGGTAGAAATCAGCTTGTACCATTTTTACGGAGCTAATGGATGTCATAGAAATGTTCCAGGTAGATCTCAATATGGTCATAATGCAACATTGAAAGGAACTGTCTCTTGTCAGATATAATAAGCTCTTCCTGCTAGAATACTTCACTCAAAAATGTCGCTTAGATTTGGACGACACAGATGTGGAACTAGATAAAGTCATCTATGGATGGAGCATTCAGCACTCTGGTATCTGCTGAACAACCACTTTTCATAAAACGTTTGAACTGTGAGAGTTAAAGTCATCACAATGTCTCATGTATTCAATATATTCTCTATTAGGAACATTTTATGCCACTAGTAAATTCTACATTCGACTTTCATTGTTAAGCTGTGTTGGATTTCTAGGTAAATACATGTTAGTATGACAACACACCGTGCAGCAGAAGTTGGCTCTATGCATAATCAGTTGAAATTTAATTCGTGATTTCCAAAGGCCTGGATACATCAGTGCTCAACATCAGACAACAGTGCTCAAGCAATAGTCTACCACCAAAATTAGCAGGATGGCAGGTTTCTCACTAATATCTTCAGATAACTAGTGAACTGTCTATTTTCTAGCTCATTTTCAACAATTTGGGACGGGGAGGGGGAGAGGAAAATCTAATCGTCGATACTCATTGCAGGTTTTTGATGGAAATGCATGTAAATACAGTAATATGTTCTTGCTCTTGCTGTACAGAAGGCACACTTTAGGATTCACGATATTTTTTTAAATGATGAAGACATAAACAAAGGAAATGTTACTGATTCTGAGCAAGACTTAGAAATGAAAACTCTTGCTACTCTTGCTGGTGTTAGTGGAAAGTTGCTGCTGCTCTTGGCCTTCTTTCACTGTACTTCCTCTGCTGTTGCTTTCGACTGTAACAAGTTATCATGTTTATGGGTATTCTGCGGAGTATTATGTAAAGTTCAGCTTACATTAGGGCTGAGTCATATAGACATAAATACACTGATGTTGTTGCCTAAGTGTCTGCTAGCTGTTTTTGAAGAGAAACCCCTACTTCCTCTTTATCAGACAAAACATCCAGAATATGGGACATTTTGTAAATCCAAATTATGCATTAGTAAGAATTTTGTCGTACTCTAAGGTATGTATTGTAGAAGTGCTTTCATGACCATTTGGAGTGGTTTTTTTGTTTGTTTTTTTTTTTT